>NDGN011434078.1:0-20112 GCA_002564285.1 Tympanoctomys barrerae | reverse complement strand
CAAACAACCACTAGGAAGGCAGTATGCAATATGTTAATTATTGGAACTGTCCTACCAATTTGAAACTGTCTCATAGCTATTTATTTCTCAATAAAATTATGGAAAAAATAAAAAGAATTTCAGTGCAATTTTTTAAAAAATGAATAAAAGAGCTCTTGAACAGAAAAAAAAGGTATGTTACACAGATAACAGAGAATGTATCAAAGTCTCCAATTACTTTTGACAGCCTGAGAATATTACGTTCTCCTCAGAGTTTTCATCCTTTAAATAATACTCTCATACACTAATGGCTTTCCTGACAGTGACCACGATTTCATGATAAAAAAATTAATTCTGAGCATCCTATATAAAAGGGGCCATACCATGTGATATAATCTAATATTTTGTGGACAGTTTGCACAATATTTTCAGTATGAATTCAGGAACTCTTTTCTCTGTACACCCAACAGAATTGCTACTAAAAATTAGCTGTCATTGCTTCAGATAAAGCTTTATAACCCAAAGAAAGCAGCTGAGAAACAATTTAAGTCTCATGCTCTCCAAGAGGTCTTCACTAAGTGGTACAGCAATGATCCCATTGCTTTCTAGAACACTGAATTTGAACTACTGATTTTTAGCTTAGTGACTTCTACAGCATATTGTTGGTAAATAAGTCTTTCTTGTGTCCATAACGAGGTTGCAAGCTCAAAGAAAGCAAGGCATGAAAATTATTTCTTTTTTCAAAACATATGTCAATTGTTTGCAAAAATAAAGGAGCAACAAAACTGTAAAGTTCTTCTTCCTTTCTCCTCACTTCTTTTACTTGTTTATGTTAGGACACCAATAGAATGAGAAAATAAGTTTAAAAAACTTTTATCTATAAAAACAATTTTGTGATAAAGCTACAAAACTCCCAGGGCTAAAGAAAATCTTAAGGACAGCCACAGAAAAAGGTAATCTAAAAACAAAACAAAATTAGATTGCAGATTTTTCCAAACAAAAATGAAAAGAAGACAACAGTAGGACACTATGTGAAATCTGCTGAGAAAAATAACTGTCAACTTATAATTACATGGGCTATTTTCAAAAATAATGGTAAAATAAAGCAACTTACATGAACAAAACTTAAGAGGCTTCTGTAACAACCATATTCCCATAAAGACAATGTGGTAGACAAAAAGTGACATAAAGCTGAGAATGGCGACGTGTACCTGGAATCCTAGAGCTTTGGTAGGCTGAAGTGGGACAATTACCAAGTTCAAGCCCTGCCTGGTCAACTGAGCAACTCAGAGGGATCCTGCCTCAAAAAGGGGGAAGCAGGGAAGGACTGGGAATGTAACTCAGTTAAAAGGCCCCGTGTTCAATATCTAGCACTAGGAAGGGAGGAAATAATTGGCAATATGTAAGGGTAACTCTAATTATTCACTATAAATAACCAGTAAAAATTATAAATAGTAAATGTATAATATGTGAATAGTAAAATAAGCATATAATTTATACATATTTTAATTAAATATATTGGATAGTAAATTTATTTTATTATTTAAAATACTTAAATAATAATTGCAAATTTAAAAACAAAACATATATTGGAAGTATAAAAAAACAAGAAAAGTCTTGAATATATGTGATATTATCAAACAAGCTAGAAAGCAAGTAACAAAAGTTTAATGGCTGAAAATCCTTATTTTGCAATATTTTATACCTACTTAATGCACAGAAGAGAGGGGGGAAAACATGCCTTTAAATATGTACCAAAAATATGATATTCACTGAGTTCAATCCCCGGTACTGGGGGAAAAATATCTATCTATCTATCTATATATATATTATAATATATATACATATTATATATATACACATATATATATATGATATTCAAAAACTGTAAAAATGACATATATTTGTGGGACAGTTCCTATGTTAGTTCCATAGTGCATTAATTAATATAACATCTACAGGGCCCATGAGATAGCTCAGTGGACTAAGCACCTGCTCTGGCAAGCGCAGGGACCAAAACCCTGGTCCCTCATGCTGTGATGGCCTCACCCCCTGGGGTACACTGAGCTGGTGACCTCGTCCAGCCATGGTGGCATACCCCTGTAATCCCAGCACTGGGGAGGCTGAAAACAGGAGGATCACGATGAGTCTGAGCTGCATAGTGAGACCATGTACCAAACACACAAAATGAAAAAAAATTATAGATAGATAGATACAGATAGATCTACAGATCACAAGAAAAAAGGAAGTTATATAGCAAAAAATCCCAACTTCCTAAAAGAAATTTTATCTTAAAAGCATTCAGTTCTAAATTATTAATTTTCACAGCTTTAGAAACAAGAGCCTATTAATTTAGTTTCCTCTTCTAGAATATATATTTAAGTTTCCAAGGAAGGAAGACCTTACTATGATCCTAATCACTCAATTCATGGACCTAACTTTAAGAAGATATGATGTCCTGTTATCACACAACTACAGTGGTTCCTCGTGGCAGAGATTACGTTACAGACATGCCTGTGATAAGTGAAGAACAGCAAATTAGTAATGTTATTTTTAGTGTGTGTGTGTGCATATACATATATATATGTATACACATACACACACACATATATATATATATGTATGTATGTATATTAGGGCTTTATAAATCCTTCCCACACACTTACAAACCTTTCCCACACTTTTAAAAGCACTTCTGATATTGTTAAACCATTTCCTAAACTTGTAAACCTATGTAAATTTAGCGGCATATGTTTACTGTATGGTACTGCAAAATCCTGCTATATAGCAAAAAAAGAGACAAACAATTTAGATTAATATTTTGTGAAAACCCACAAAACAGTCCATGAAAGTTGAAACATGAAATAGCAAGGGACTACTGCACTCAAAAACTTTGTGAATTAACTGAAGTGGTATTCCACTTGCTACTGTAGTAACAGAATAAATACACTGTTAACATATTTCCGAACCCATCACACAAGTAGTTTCATGCAGTTGAAAATGAAAACCGCTACTGTGGAAGACTGAAACTGAGTCATCTATTTTGTACACACTAGGGAAAATAGACTCAACAGTACAGAAAATAAGTAATATGTAGCATCATCAGCGACATCAGATTAACAGAGCGATGCGAAACTTTTAGAGCTTTTAATGAAACAAACAGCCCACTGCAGCATGACTGACACAGGTTCAGCACCACTGAACTAACACTTCAAAATTCCTACATCAACTTCAGAATTGAATTTATTTTTCCAGGAAAAAAAAATAGAGCTTGAAAACTACCATAAATTTATCACAAAGGTTTTAATGACCAAGTAACCTCTAAGACAAGTTACTAAGTTACAGGAACTGATCTAAAGGAATTTGCCTCAATATATGACATAAAACATAAATCCTGTATCTGTCTTGATTTGACTATATTACACTATAATATAAAAACTCACTCCACATGAGAATGTACATTATCAAAAATTATTGGAATGTTTATTTAAAAGATAATCACTCAGGGACTCTGAATTCTTAATGCAGTTCATGCTGTACTATCAAAAATAATATATAAGAAAAAATAATTAATAATCAGTGCTGAGAGTGAAAATCTGTGGAACAAAGAAAAAGAAAATTTAAATAGATGCCAACATCAGTTATTAGTGGGGAAAGAAAATCAATTTGGTAATAAGTTACTGCCAATAACTAGATGTGAGATGAAAATGTAGTAATGACAGGAAGAACAAATAAAGATAAATTATGCCAAAAATAAAAATATACAGAGAAATTAAAATATTTAAACTATTTTTACAATTAAAATACATCCCATAAATTCAGAAACACATCTCTAAAGGAATACTTTAGAGTAAAACAACCTGCTGAAGCAGGGAATTACTACTCCATTACAAAACACCAAAAACCCCTCTCAATTTTAAGTGAATTTTCCATTGATTATCTGTTGATTTTATTTTTCTTTTTGAACCAAAAGCAGCAGACAACTGTGTACATTTGGAATTAGAGCAAGTTGAGAAGTATATTTTCTCACATCTCTCTGATGGCCCCAATAGCTAACTGCTTTCCTAGACAAGTCATTAGTGAAAAAGAAAAACAGTTCTCATTCTCACAGAAATGCACCTTTGGAACAAGGGTCTGTATTCTAAGTACAGTTCTAAAGTCAACGATCCTTTTACTATTGTTTACCTGTAATATGGGTTCCCACTTGGTCAATTTTGTCCCATCCCTCACCCCTAGAGAAATGGGTAACTCTAGATTAAATGCTGCACCAGTCCATGTATGAAATTTTAAAAAGCAAGACCTAAAACGATCAAATTTATCCAAACAAAACTGTTTCAGGAACGATCTTAATAACTGTTAAAGGAATTTTTAAAAATCTAGCTTTCAACAGATTAAAATCTTATCTATTATTCAATCAAAAATTACCAACCATGCAAAAAAACAGAAGAAATGCCCCTATACAGAAAAAGTTTGCTGGCCTGTGGGCTACAGATGTGATTGCAACAGTGTATAGAAATCTCAAAGGATAGTAAAAAGACACAAATCAAACTTAGAGAGAGAAAAAAATTTCCAATGCCTGGGAGAAAAGTACACTAAATGAGGTTAACAGCACTCATTGTAGATACCACAGGGAAAAAAGATTAGTAAATATGAAGGCAAGTCAACAGAAATTGCCAAAGTGAAGCATGAAGAAAGAAAAAGATGAAAAACAATTTAATATAACATCTATGAGCTGTATGTCAATGTCACCAGACCTAAAATATATATGCTTAAAATTTCTGAAAAATGGAATGCAGCAGAAAAGTTTTGAAAAATAATCACTGAAAACCTTCCATATTTGATGATAAGAATAGTAAACTCACTGGTTCAAAATGCTCAATTCCAACATAAAACCCTGATGAAAACCACAGAGAAGGCAAGATTTCCTATCCTATTCCTGATTTTGACCCATGGTATGTACATCTTGCATCAACAGCAAGACTACGAAGGTGATAGACTTTATTCCCCTGTTAAGTCATGCTATATGAAACAGCAGTTTTTATTTAGGAAGATTATCTTGTTAGTCTGATCTAATCACATGGTTTTTTTGTTTTTGTTTTTGTTTTTTTTTTTTTTATTAAAGTTTTTCAGCAGCCAGCAGCCAAAGTCAGTAGATTTGATACTTCTTTTCTAGGCTTAAAGATAGAGGGGCCATTTATGAAGACATATGGGCAGCATTCAGGAAGTGATGACCACCCACAACAGACTGTAAGGAGATAGGTATCTGTAATGGTTTGGGTTTAGATGTCCCCCAGAATCTCATGAAGTCATGGGGCAGGCATCTAGAGTTTGTGATTAATTCATGATCCAGTGCTGACATATGGGTGTCACTGGGATTGTAAGTGTGAATGCTACACCCACCCTGAATGCAATATAAGGAAGGGACAGAAGCTTGCTCTCTGCCACTGCTCTTGCCTTTTGCTCTTGCTGTTTACTGTTGTTTTCACCAACATGAACTGCTGCCCTCTGCCATGTGCTACTCTGCCTTGGCGCCAGCTGATTATGGACGGAAACCTCCACAAACACTGAGCTTAAACAAGCCTTTCCTTCCTTAATTTTGGGTGTCAGATATTTTGTCCCAGCAATGAAAGAAAAGTAATCAAGACAGTATCTCAGTCTTAGAAGTGCAAGAAAATTAGACTTAGTAAATGATGTTATTGAGTTTGGAAGAAAATCCAATCCCATAGCTTGGATGTCAGCTCAATCTAGCCAAGACTAGGACCTCATCCTTGTGAGACCCTCAACAGAGAACTTAGGCCAACTCTGACCTGCCCTCGATAACTAAAAGTACAGTTTTTCAAAGCCTATCATGGCAAACTATTAACTCTCTTTATAAATTCATTGGTTGTCATTCTTCACATACAGCCTATGTATGTAGCACTCTTTACCTGTTATACATCTATCTGGCAAAATCCTATGCCCACAATATTCATCTCCACTTGAATTAAACATTTTAGACATCTTTTATACTTCCAAACCAAATATTACATTTGTATCAGTGGTACATTTTTGTCAAATGATACTATAAATATTTTTAAAACTCTGAAATATACAAATACAAGACATTTTACAATAAAAATTTAGAACACAATTTCAAAAATAGCTCCACCTTTGTCCAATGTTTTTCTTATTTTAAATGGGTAATAATAGTAACTTGGGAAACCCATCTTTGACTACTGATGGTTCATGAGAGTTGATGAGAATATGCACCACAATCCTAAGAACCCCAATGCCTCTAATGAAGGGAAAGAAAATGATTTAGAAATGAATTGGTGACCTAAGTTGGAAAAAATCAAAACAGTGTTTCATAATTAACTAGGCAGCTTCAATCTTCAAACTATTTGCATCTGACCACTCCCTAGAAGTTATAATCTAATAAAATAGATACAATTGCATTTTGAAAAATTTCTATAGGTCATTCTGATGCACAGGATGAAAAATCACTGGTAAAGGATATAATTAAAATTGTACTCCATCATAAAAATTTATTGTAGAAACAAAATTATAATGAATTGTCAAGCGAATGAATTTGTCACTTTTCAAGTGACAAAGATATGAAATAAAATGTGATTAAAAGATGTACGTGTGTGTGTATATATATATATATATATATGACGGTGTCTTTGCAAAAAATACATATCAAATATAAAATAAAAGAGTTCATCTTGGTTATTCTGAGGTCTGAATTTGGATAGTTAACATATCTTTATGTTCTTTCAATGCTGTCTCTTTGTTTAGCTATATTATTTCATATTTGTCTATACATATATATCACATTTTTTAAAAAAGAATTTGGACTGGGGAGATAGCTCAGTGGAATAAATGCTTCCCTGGCAAGTGCAAGATCCTGAGTTCAATCCTTGTTACCACCAAAAAAAAAAGGCATTTGATAGAAAAACTAATTTGAAATGATTATTATATTAAAGATCTATTTTATTTTGAGATAGAACAAGTATAGTAATATTATACCAAATGGTGAATCTAAATAAAGAATGTACATATTATTACTCAAGTAACTTTTATGTAGGTCAGAATTTATTCAAAATTAAAGTGGGAAAAGGAAGAAAATGTTTCATAACTCCCTCTCCAAAGTACTTTCTTTTATTGTGGTTGCCCATTTGATGTGTCACTACATATATGAATTTTAGAAAACATTTTACTCAAGTTGGCTTGCATAATTAAACCAAAAACTAGCTGAAATAGTCCAACAGGAAAATATAAAATACATATATGTACAAAATATAAAAATACACTTATGTATCAAGGATTATATACATGCATTCTTAAACTGCCCATATATATCTCTTTAGGAGGTCTCTGTACTATATTGGTCAACTAATTTTAAAAACAATTTTCTAACACAAATCTACTCATAACACATTCAACTCTCAAAAGTATAAAAGGTAAAAAGGCTCATCTTACCTCATCTAAGTCTTGGATATAAACTGGCTTTTCCTCAAAGCCAACTGGCATTGGTTCACTGTATGGAATCCTTACTTCTTCATAAAGTTTGTTATTTTCTCTTTGGATTCCATCTGGTAAAATCATCTATAAACGTCAAAAATAAGAATCTAATAATAATGTTATGTAAAACAACTGTTCTGTTAAAGTTTTTCAAATGAAGAGTCAGACAATACTATTAACATTTTTGACATGTCACTGTCAAATACATTCAGCTAACCTGAATGAAAATAAACTAAAAAAAACAAAAATATATAAGCACACATAAAACATTTATCTATCAGATATGAAATATAAAGCACACTGTTACATGTTAAGTCATTATTAATTAATTATATGATATCACTGAAAACAAATGTACACACATATGTACAAAAATGTGCACTATGTAGGTTTAACTAAAAAATACAAATTACAACAATAGTAATAGAAATAAGTATGTACTTAATATGTACTGTTTTAGCAACTTTACACTGAAGCGTATCATTTTCCTACATTTTAAATAAAATTCAACACATTCAACTAAACTACTACTCTACACACAAAATAATCATACGGCATTTCCTCAGAATAGAGACAATACAAGTGTTTATATACCAATGTCATACCTTTGCACCAGCAATGAATGCTGATGTCTTCCTGGCTTCAGCCTGAGAATCATAAACATGGGGAAAACGTATTTTCTCAATGTCCGAGTCCCTTTGCCTGCTCAGAATGGGAACGCTTCTAGCATTCAAAAGTGCTTGCTCTCTGTAAATACAAAAACAATAGGCCAAGTTATCATTTTCATTGTGAATAGGAAAGAATATACTAAAAAGGTCATTATTTCAGGTAGTTTTCCATTATAAAGAGAAGAAATTCAGTTAGATAAAGATATTAGCAAAACAAAAAATTTTTACTAAGAAAAGAGAATTTGGCACATTTTTAGATAACATTATTCCATAAATTGGCCTTAATATTCTTTCTTTATAACTTTATTTTCTTTTAATCCAAATATGTTTAACAAGTCATAAATTCCTTTTCAAATCTGTTTTGGTATTTAAAGAATCAACTCTTTCCTCCATTTTCTTCTTTTCGATTTCTAAGCAACAATAATAAAAGAAAACATTATTTATCTGGGAAATAAAAATAAAATATCAAAATAAATTCACACAGGCTTTATATAACTTAAACTGAGCTGTCAGCATTTTGCTCCTATGTAGCTTAATTCTAGATGTGTTATGTACATATACCAATTCCCCACAAGGAAAGTAACATTATGAACTACAAACATGTCCTAATAAAGAAATATCTTATTTCTATAATCTTAATCTATTACCTATATTGATACAAGGAAGAATATCTTAAAAAAGTAGATAATTGCATTTTTTACTCTAGAAAAAATTTTTATACAACAAAATTATCTTCTTGCAAGAAATTGAGACTATAGTGTAAGAATCATTTATACTGTAAAAGCTTTACAAAATGGTAATATGCAGAAAAGAAACTACAACATGAATTTTTCAGCTTCTGGCTTTCATTACCTGTGTAGCCTCAATTCCTTAGGATCAAAACATGTAACACCTTCTCCAGAAACTTCTCCATCTTCTCCATACTTTTTTTCTCGTCTAGCAATTTTCTTTTCTTCACGGCGATACTGTTTCATTAACTGCTTTTCTTGTTCAGACTGAATAGTGACTTGACAACCATAATTAGGTTTAGCATTCTCTCCCAAAATTTTTTTGCAATTGTCTAAGAGCAAATTTTAAAATATAACAAAATGTAAGTCTCAGATGTGAACTGACCTTCATGTAAACAATTTTTTCTCTACTAAAAGGCAAAATAGCACAAAACCCTAACAATTCACTTTTTAAAGCTTATCTATTCAATTATATGCTTAAAGATACTTCTTTAAATAACAATGTTTAAATGAGGGCTGGGGAGATAGCTCAGCGGGCTAAGCACCTGCCTGGCAAGCGCAAGGACCTGAATTCGATCCCCCGTACCACATGCCATGCTGGCCCCAGAACCCCTGTGCACCATGCCAGTCCCCAAACCAGACATGGTGTACACGTCTGTGAACCCAACACTGCGGAGGCTGAGACAGGAGGATCACTATGAGTCTGAACTGCATAGGCAAGACCCTGTATCAAATAAATAAAAAAATTATAAAAAAAATTTTTTAAATGTTTAAGTGATAGTGACTTAAGAAAAGCCAGCAATATTTTGCTACAAATTCAAGTTTGTTACTAACAAATTTTTGCATATAACATCAGTGACATAAAAATTAAATTTATAATCTCAAAACCATTTATGCAATTTCAAAAATATAGTAACTATTAGTGTTAATTATAATCATGATTAGCATAATGGTCAAATAAAATTTTTACATATTAGTTATGACTTTTTCCTATGTAACATCTTATTCTGTTAAATTGAAAATATGTTAGGATTTATTCATAATGAAATACTTTCTTTTTAGCATTAGTTCAGGAGATGTTTATAAATAATGGCCAAAGCAAATTAAGTAAGAACATGGCGTATTTTTTCATAAGACATCCAGTTTACAAAAGAAATGAAAGAACCAATGAGGAACAGTGGTACATGTCTATAAATCCAGCACCTGGGAAGGTTGACAAAGCAAGATCAAAAATTCAAGTCCAATTCAGGCAACTTAGCAACTTAGAAAAACCTTGCCTCAAAATTAAAATAAAAAAGGGATGAGATGTGTAGCTCAGAGTAAACACTCTGGTTTCAGCCTCCAATACTGCCTTTTTTTTTTTTTTTTCCCGGTACCAGGGATCAAACTCAGGACCTTGTGCTTGCCAGACAGGCACTTACATCGCTGAGCTATCTACCCCCAGCCCCTCAACCTCCAATACTGAAATAACAACAAAGAAAGAAAGGAGAGAAGAGAAGAGAAGCGAAGCGCAGCGCGAGGGGCGAGAGGCGAGGGGCGAAGGGCAAGGGGCGAGGGGCAAGAGAAGGGAAAGAGAAGGAAAGAAGAGGAATATAAGTATGTCTCTATCATTTGGTAAACTCAATATTCAGTATCAATTTTCTTCTAACAGGATTACTTTCTTTTTAATTATATCTAAGAATTAGTACTTTGGTTCACTGCAGCCTTAAAGAACTGAAAAGAATATCATTAAAACAATCCAACTCAAAAAACATTTACTATATTGAGGATCTACTACATCCTAGCACTGTTGCTAGGTTTGAAAGACAAGAAGGAATGAGATTTAGTCCATACTCTGACAGACTGTGGTCCAAATTATTTCATCCAATTACAAGATCCAATATAGAATATGGGAGGAATTTTAATAACAGGAAAGAAAATTTGCTTTGTAATTCATTATTGGTCAAATCTTTACAATTATCAGATATCTTTATGCCTCTTCATATGACTTCAAGGAGGTCATTTAACTTTCCAACACATAAAATAATCTACCTCCTCATAGAACCACTTTATAAGCTGCAAAACTGAAAGCTTACCTCAAAGTTACAAAACATGATTCCATCTGTATTGGAACTAAATTTTAAAATATTAGAACAGTTCTAAAAAAAGTATGTACTAATTAAGTTTTATTAGACATTCTGAGTAAGTCTTATACCAGTATTATAATAATTGAACTTACAGTTAATATTCAATGACAGAAATAGCAATCAGCATTCTGATAGTTTTCATGTGTACTCTGAATTAAAAATGAATTTGTCTGCATCTCACACAATCAGCAACAGACAATAAGCAAAATATTTCAGTGTCAATAACACCATTTTGCTATCAGAAATAAGTATTAAACATTTTTGAAAGTGTGAAATTGTAAGTAGTTTAGGTGACATACTATATACTACATGGTACTGTCATTAATATTTTAAGAAAATGTGATAAAATAATTTTATACATACTTGTGATCATCCAAATAAGGAAATTAAAATTAAAGGCACATACATCTGCCTCACAGAAACATTTATAAGGTCTCAGAATATACTAAAATCCATTAGTTTGAGAAACTGAAAGAGTAAATAAGATCCAACATGACCACAGATATTGTAAATAGGAAGAAACTTTATAAAAGAAAAACTATAATGGGAAAAAAGGAAGGAAGGGAAAAGGGAAAAATACACACACACACACACACACACACATATACATAAGATACTTAAGAGAGGTATACAACTAGTTTCTCTTAGTTCACTTAAAAGAAAGCTTTGTGCTAATACTTTTTTGGACAATATTTCATGTCTATATTTTCTACTCTGAAAAACTACTAACAAATTCTTACATATAGAATAGGAGGGATATGGATATAGCTAAAGGCCCAAAAATCAGCAAAAGTGCTAGAAAATGCTAAATGACAAGGCACTACACTCTAACAGTGATTTCAATAAAGAAAAGGATGGGACATGATTAAAAACTTACTATGTTTATAAAGAAAAAATAAAATTTGCTAAATAGAACTCTGGAGAATCATTAAACAGAAAACTTATGTCAAAATATTCAAATAAGTATAAAAAATGATGAACAAAAATTCTACCTATGTCTTACTTCGAGTATTTTCTCATTCAAAATATTAAAAAAATAATTTTTCATGCACATATAACAAAAACTTAGAAAACCACCTTTTATCCTTTTTTTTTTTCTTTCTTTCTCTTCTGGACAGTAGTGGAGCTTGAACTAGGGCCTTCTCACTGAGCAAGTGAGACATTTTTATTTCTTTATCTGGAGACATGGTCTCTCTACATTGTTACTTTATCCAGAATGAACTCAAACTTGGGTTCCTTCTGCCTTCACCTCCCAGAATACTAGGACTACAGACAAGTGCCACTGCACCCAGCTAAAAAAAAAAATCTTTCAAAAATAGTGTCAAGTTCTTTTTTACAGCCCATAGAAATGTTAAGTTTATTTGTTTGAATAGCAAAACTTTCCTACAGTCTAATTATCATTATTAAATATCAGCAATGTTAGTAATGATCTAATATGGAATAAGAGAAACTATAGCATGAGAAGAGTAGAAAACATCTCAGGGAAGACTGACTCAAACATATTATTTAAATATTTACATTAAACATTTACTTTAAGTATTTATTTTAAGCTAATCTATGAAACAGAAGTAATGAAACATAACAAGCATAAATAAAAGTACCAGTTCATCATCTACAGTTTTCAAATGGACTCCTCTTTATGTTAAAGCTGCTATTAAATGTTAGAATCAGTAAACATCTCTACTATAACATTTAGGAGACTAACAAAAGAAACACTAAATTCTTAGAACTTATATCATAGGACTGGATGTTTAATTCATTCATTTTTCACTCACAGGTAACTATTTTTAATGTTCCCAAACCCATACTGACTTGCTGCAATATGTCCCACGATGTAAATCCCTCATGGAGAAAGATACTTTAGAACTGTTCAGTACACCGAGGACCCCCACAGACAGGCCAAATTCAATCTTCCAAGTATCTAACAATTTCAACACAACACTAAGCCTCTAAGAACATCTTATCAATATCGTAGAAATTCTGGATTTAAAATCAAGGCAGTTTTTAACGTTTCCTTTAAGTGCTATAATCATTATATAACTTATTCAGAAGTCAACATAGATGTTGTAAGCATATTTCTTATGCTTTAAACATCCTAAACTATTTGTTCAGCTGGGAAATAAATTTGGGTAAAGGTAAGAACTTTCATTTTCATGTCTATCACTTAAAATCTGAGTGTGGGACCATTGTATTATCATACATCAGGAAATTTTTTTATAGCTTTGGCTTCCTAGTTAAATTTGTAATTTTCTTGAAATTTTAAAAACTGTATGTGATTCTATATGTGTTCAATATGCAGAGCATGATGACATTGTTCTTACATTATGGCAAAAGTTTTATATGTGAAATACCACAATGTCTGCAACTCTCAGTCACTGTACAGCCAAAATTTTAAATGACGATGTGTGTATGTGTGTGTGTTTAGAAAAAGGGACAATGGAAGCAAAATATTAATGAGTGATGAAGGTACGCAAGTGTTCAATAAATTATTCTTATACCTATCAGCTCCAAAGTTGAGGAGAAATTATAGTACTACCTGGCTCATAGTAAATACTGTAAGTATTTGCTTTAAAAAATTATTAGCTACTGTAAATGATTTCACATTTTACAAAAAATATCACACTGAGAGGGCCGGCATGATAGCGCAGCAGACTAAAGTGCCTGCTTAGGCACAGCGAAGTTGGGAGGGTTCAATCCCCAGGATGCTGTGCCAGCCCTACCCTCAGGGCACACTGAGACAGTTACTGAGACGGGGCATGGTTGTGCATGCCTGTAATCCCAGCACTTAGGAGGCTGAAAACAGGAGGATCACTATGAGTCCGATCTATGTAGTGAGACCCTGTAGACCATATAGATCCTGTCCTAAATACAGAAAAAATAAAAAATCACACTGAAACATTGTCATACCCTATTTGAATCTTTTGAAGTTTTTTATACTCTGCCATACCTAAAACCTACTTAACGGAATGGAATTAGCAAAATATAATAGACCAAAGGATATAAAAATATAATGTGATGTGTGTACCAGTGAATCCTTCTTTTAAGTTAGCATTACCACTATACAAACTCTTACCTTGAAGAGCCTGAAATTTATGATCACTTGACGAATTATGGAATCTGTCCACAATTGTTATTCTGTTCTGGAGAAGCTTTTCAATAAGATCAAGTCCTTCAGGTCCAAGCAATTCAAATAACTAGTAAAAGAGGAAAGCAAATAAAATGCCTATTAGCTTGAAATTAGCTCTTTAAGTTACTAATATCCTATCAAACAAAGGAATAAAAGTTGAATAAATAACTTAAGAAAAGTAAATCTTAACATTGAGAAGGAGCTTTCATCTTTACAAAAGCTATTTACATTTATACAAATAAAGATTATGAGTTAACTTTTAAAAATAATTATGATTGTAATACCTTACTCTTAAATCACAGAGTAATAAACTCTTACACTTAGTATTTCTTATTACAACCAAATGAAATTGTAAAGTTCTGGCTTTTTAACATTGTGTTCTGAGTTTTTCAGTCCTGAGTACCATTTTCCTTACATCCTTCTATTTAACAGTGGTCATTTTAGAGTTAACCATTAGAATGTTTTAATGAATCAAGACTATATGTGAAATTTTTACATGTAATTTACCACCTAGTGTCTGGCACTTAAAACACAGTGCGGCAAATCCTTCCTGTAACTTTATTTAAAATTTTCCATACATATATCTACTTCTATGTAGTGGTTATCAAACATTAAATTGATTTCAGAGTCATATAACCTGTGTTAAATACAGAGACCTTCAATTACACAATTACATAATTTCACTAATCGTAAAAGCTTTTAGATTTCCTCAAGTATGATCTGGAAATACATGTTATTTTCTTTTCAGAATAGCTATACTCTAAATGTGAGGATGTTATGTTAACTAAATTCTATCATCAAAGAATCCACATAAATAAAATGATTGGATCAATATTTATGTTGAGTATATACAAGATGTTATATGTATAATTTCTTCATTGTTCATTTTATTGGTAAGTACAAAAAAGGAACAAAAAAAATCATGATATCGTATCAATTCTAAGTATGCCTACAAAATTTATATAACATTTATTACACACCAAGTACTAGGACAAGCAGTTTACTAGTGTCATCTAATAAGTCCTTCTAACAATCTTTTCAAATTAAAGTACTATTATTGCTTTTGGAATTATAAAATTTAAGTTAGAAATTTATATACATTGCCCAGCTAGACAGTTAATTAGTAGAGTTCTGAAATGATACTTCACAATACAGATTGCCTCACCATAATACAGTAACACTTTGAAGATAATTATGAGATCAACTTCCAATATAAGATTCTACACAGTTTGCCAATGAAACCAGGGAAATTGTAACAAAAAAACCATTGAAAGTCTACTGAAATTGTCCACAGGGGCATGTAGCAAATAAAATATTTCCACAAAGGTATTTCCACAAACCTCAGTAACATGTTTGTGACAAACCAAAATCACTTTCACTCCCTTTTCCCAGATTAGCAATGCAGAAGCATTCTACCTGACTGCTGCAAAAGCTCTGATTTGGCAAGAGACTGGCAGAATCACCAACAGAGTTCTTTGTACCCTCAGCACTCAGGCAAAGGTTTTCCTCCTGGAAGGAGCAGGACTCCAGCATTTCCCATCTCCTCCTATATCCACATAGCTGAGACAGCGCCAAATCAGGTGGTAATGTGGCAGGTAGCTCTCTTCTTCCCTCAGCTCTCAGTAATGGTCTGTGGGCAAAGCTCTATAGAAGCAAGGAGGTCCCATACTTGCCTTGACTCCTGTTTGTCATTTCATAATCACATTTCACATCATATCACTAGGACAAACAAAGGGACCCTGTCTACTGCCTGTCTACTCCACAGAGAATTCAGCTTCTAACTTAAGGGTGTCACTCAGACAGAAGCATGCCATTGTCCTACTGCTTCTTTCACAGTCCAGCCTCAGAGATTTTTAGAGAAGACCATAAGAACAGATCATTCCCAACGTTCCCAAAAGGAGTGACTTCCTTTGTAGTAGGGCATTAAGTCGAAACCTACAGAACACAAATCAACAAAGGCCTCTGCAATTAATTTTCTCAAAAGAACCACAAATTTACCGGGTTAGTTTACAGAGCAATTTTCCAACCCCTTCCCCAGGGAAATGTTGAAGGAAGATGGAACTGTTTTCACTAAAGTAATTTAGACAATTACTAAACAAACATTTAAAAAAGTAACACTAATTAGCCCTGTAGACAGAGAACATGTATCTGAAGCTGGTACAATGTACTACCTATAACACACTTCCTAATTTCTAGCAGGCAGATGGACAAAGAAGTGCAAGGAATCACAGCAGTGTGATCCCACATGGTATGGGGAGGAGAAACAATTAACAGAAAATATCTGTAAAAAATGACCAGACATCAAGTTCAATAGAAAAAAAATTCTGCAAACCAAGTATTATGAATATGTTCAGAAAACTAAAATGAAATCACAGTTAAAGAAAGACTCAAATCAGATACAGAAGATATAAAGGGAAATTTTACAATCAAATGGAAATTCTGGAAATAAAAAGTATAATAGCTGTTACAAAAATTCATTTTAAGAAATCAACAGCAGATTTGAGCTGGAGAAGAAGTCAGCAAACAGGAAGGTTATGACATCCAAAGAATGAATGATAAACAAATGAAATATGAATACATATTTAGAAAAATCTGGGACTGCATTATGTATACCAATACAGGAGTACATAAAGCAGAGGAGAAAGGCACACAAAAATATTAGAAGAAATGACAGTTTCAATTTCTCACATTTAAAAAAAAAACAAACAAAAACACCGGCCCACACACATTCCAAGTACAATAAACGTAAAGATCTACAGACTTTTATAGAAATTCATTTATTCGTTTATTTATTTTCATACCTAGTAAAGAAGGGTCTACAGGGTCTCACTATACAGACTGGACTTGTAGTGATCCTCTTGCTTTAAGCCTCCCAAGGTCTGGGATTACTGGCATGCACCACCATGCCCAATGTGGTCATCATTCCAGCGCGCCCTGGCATCAAACCCTAGTCCCTGCCCTGCCTGAGCAGGTGCTTTAGTTTGCTGAGCTATCTGGCCAGCTCCAGAAATTCTTGAAGTTAAAGATAAGAACAAAAAACTCTTTAAAGTAGAAAGGAAAACTTATCTATTACTTTAAAAGAACACCCAACTGTCTGAGAATATAGCTCAGGATATAGTGCTTCTCCACAATAAGGTGGCTCTGGGTTTGAGCCCCAGCACCACCAAAACAACAAAACAAACAACAGCAACAACAAAAACAAGTCACAATACAATAAGTTCTGCAAAAATAATGAAGGCCATAAATGGTGAGATAACATACTCAAAATGCTAAAACAAAACAAAATACTTGTCAACCAAAAACTGTATCCAGCAAAGCTATTGCTTAAAAGTGAAAGCAAAACACTCCTAGATAAACACAAAAGAGACTGTGTTGCTAGCAGGCACATCTTATGAGAAATATTTAACCAATATTTTTTTAGACTGAGTCAAAAGATTACATATGATAAATCAAATGTACAAATGCTTAATGTATTATAAAGTGCATGTGTTAAGAGACAATACAAATTATGTATATTATCAGAATACCAAAATACATGAAATGAAAACACTGAAAAGAAAAATAAAGGTTAAGTAAGAATGAACAAATTCAATAGCAATGACTAAAGCCTTCAGTAATGGATATAAAACTAACCAGAAGACTTTAGCAACACTACACACTAACTAAACCCAGCGGACATCTATAGCACACACTACCTACCCCACAAGAGCAGAACATACACCCTTTTCAAATCAAAAACCAAACATTCTCCAGGATAGGTCATATACAAGAGTGTAATATGCCTCAGTAAATTTAAAGAACAGAAATAGTTCAAAGTGAAATTAGAATTACTAACAAACTATAAATTCCTAAATATGGAATAAGTAAAACCCAGCTTTATCAATTGATTAAAATTAAATCAAAAGAGAAACAATGGACTGAATGACATGGAAGAACAAAGCAAATTTATAGGGTGAAGCTAGAACAGGGCATGGAGCAAAATTTGCAGGTATCAATGTCTAAGGAAAAAAAGGCTGCCAATCAATAACCTAATCTTCAACCTTCAGGTACACAAAAAAGAATTAAAACATCTCAAAGCAACAAGAGGGAAGAAAACAAGCATAACACAAAAATAAATGAAATAGGAAAACAGTAGAGGAAAATCAAGAACATCAAAGGGTGATTTTTTAGAAGCTGATAAAAATAAGAAACTTTCATCTAGAGTGACCAAGAAAAACAGCAAAGACTGATGTGAAGGACATCACTACTAACCTCACAAAACTGAAGAGAAAAAAATGAATTGTAGGAACCATCTTATCTATAAATAAAACAGATCTAATGAAATGGATAAGCTTCTAGAAAGATATCAACTACCAAATGGATTCAATACAAAACAGACCAACTGACTGACCATGACTATGACCACGTGCCACCACCAGCACTGCTGCTGCCAATGCTACAGGTGGTGACAGGACCCTGTTGGAGGAAATCTATGTTTCGAATGCTTGTATGTACAAGTGCATTTCTTGGCAAAATAAAACTACATTTGTAGAAAGCTAAAATATTTAAAAAGAAAGATAAAACACACCATCTGAATGCACTTACGCAGAAGAAAAATTGATCAGCCATCAAACTATACACCTTCCCCCACACACACAATCAGGCCCAGACAATCTCCTTGCTGAATTTTAAATATGTAAAGACAATAACACCAATTCTTCACAAATCCTTCTGAAAAATGTAAGAGAAAGGAAACACTTCCCAATTCTTTTTATGAGGTCAATGCTACTGACAACAAAGATGAACACATCACAAGAAAACTACCTATCAGTATCTCATTGAAATAGGGACAAAAGATTCTCATGAAATATTAGTAAGCCACCTCCAGCACTATATTAAAAAATGGTATACTATGACAAAGTGAGACTAATGTTATGACTACAAAGTTGGCTCAACAAAGAAAATCTCTGATATATGATACTATATCCATGAGGTATAAATAAATTACATGACCAGTAGATACAAAATAAAACTATTTTCCTGTTTTAGGATAAAATCACTCAATAAATGAATACTGGAAGGGAGCTTCCTCAACAGATACAGCACATCTATAGAAACTCGCAGCTAACATACATAGCACCATTTCACAATGGTGAAAGACTGGGCACTTAAATAACTAAGATTAGAAGACAAGAAAGTCTGAACTCACCACTTATGTTCAACACTGTAATGTAGTTCTAGGCAGGGCATATAGGCAAGAAAAAGAAATATTAGACATCTAGATTGAAAAAGAAGAAATAAAACTATTTTTTATCTACAGACAATATAATCACACATTGAAAATACTACTAGAACCAATAAACAAGTTCTTCAAAGTTGTAAGAGACAAGACCAATATGTAAAGAATCTATTGTATTCCTATACACTAGCAATGAATGATATGAAAATGAAATTCATAAACAAATTCTATTTATATCAGTAACAAAAAGAATTACTAAGAAATTAATTTAACAAGGCAAATACAAGACTTATACACTGAAAAGTACAACATTGCAGAAAAAAATGAGGGATAAATACATGGAGAAAAAGGTGCACATTCATGGAGTAGAGAATTTAATACTGTTAAGATCATAACATATCACAACGTTTGCTACACAATGCAATCCTTATTTAACTCCCACTAAAGGTTTATAAAATGAAAACTAGCAAACACTGATATACAAAACCTAGAATTCTTGTATTCATATTGAACTAGCATGTTAATTGTACATTCATCAGGCTAAGATGGAAATCTCAATACATACATATAGTGTGAACCTACCTAATTCAGCCACTCTGATCACTTTCTCCTACTCCCAACCTCTAATAACCATAACTGTACATTCACCTTTCACAAAAACATTTTAAATGAGTATTTTGAATTGTTAAAAAGACAAGCTCTGGGGCCAGGGAGATGGCTCAGTAGAATAAGCACTTCCCTGGCAAGCGCAAGGGCCTGAGTT
>NDGN011434075.1:4559-14979 GCA_002564285.1 Tympanoctomys barrerae | reverse complement strand
TTTTTTTGCGGTACCAGGGATTGAACTCAGGACCTTGTGCTTGCCAGGCAAGTGCTTATTCTATGGAGCTATATCCCCAGCCCCACCTATGACAAAAATTCTTAAGTAACTTTGTTCACTATCTGTGCTAAATCTGTCATGTGACTCATCCATTACTCACAGAGTTGAACCCCAATGTTTGATAAATTTATTGATTTATTTGGTACAAGGTCTCACTACGCAGCTCAGACTCATAGTGATCCTCCTGTCTCAGCCTCCCCAGGGCTGAGATTACAGGCATGTACCACTTTGCCCAGTTTCAGTGGCTGGCACAGTATGCCTAGGTTCCAGTACTTGAGATTGGACCTGGGTCCTTCTGCTTGCCAGGCAGGCATTTAGACAGTTGAGTTCAGCCTTGTTTGGTAAATTTAAACAAAACTTACCAGTACTCATGTGCTGGAGATACGTTGGTACCCACTTTCTACTAAAATATCCATATAAGACAAACTACAATTGTATCTATGCTAGTGTAATGATACCTATATAAGATGCACAGAGGAGTTGCTATTATAAGTGTCAGTAAACGATTAACTTCTCTAAAGAGATCTCCTGGGACCACATAATTGAGCAGAAAGGTGTAGACATACTTATCTTGAAATCCTACCTCATCTAATACAAAACACTTTACAAAGACTTTTTCCCTTGGTCTTTATGTGTCTTACCTTTCTTGCTGCTGAGGCAAGACACCTGACAGCCAAAGCTAAGGGAGGAAGGGTTTATTAGCTCACAGTCTACAGAAGATTCAGTCAGTAACCTGCTGGCTCCAAAGGTGGGGTGACACATGGTAGAGGGACATCTGTTGATGGCGGCAGAAGAAATAAGCAACAAGAAAGAGAAGGGACAAGCCTCTTTCTGTCCCTTTAGTGGATGCAGGCTGTGCCCCCTGGAGGTGTAGCACTCACAACCTTAACCCCAGAATTGGACCATGAATCAGTCACAAACTCTAGGTTCAGCTGCTTCCAAAATCCCCACTCCTCAGGACCGCATGAGGCTTTGGGGGATATCTAAACACAAATCATAACAATTGTCCCTAGCCTCCCAAAGGCTTATGCATATTCCTTGACACAAAAGATTTTAGTCCATCTCTAAGAGTTGCCAAAGTCCTAAAAGTTTTAGCACTGCTGAAAAGTCCAAGTCCTGAGTGTCCTCTGAGATTTAAGGTGAATTCTTAGCCGTGAACTCGTGTACAAATGAAAAGAAAACTAAAAACTTCCAGCATTCAATAGCACAAGACTAACATTTTCATTTCCAAAGTTACAAACAGTTGGACACAAAGCAGTGGACCACAGCACATCTCAAATTCAGCAGAGCAAATAGTAAGTCCTGTGGTTCCATGTTCAGCATGTGAGGCTATCTGTGGCAAGATGTGAACTCCAAAGGGCTTGGGTGGCGCCACCCTACAGCACTTCCAGTGTTTGTAGCTCCCATGGCTTCTCTCTTGGGCCCTGCTCTGCTTCTACCCTCCAGATTTCCTTAGATGATCCGTGTTCCTGGCTTCTCCAAACATCTCATAGCTTCACACACTGCCCTCTCAGGGGCACACTCTCTAGCTTCCCAGACCTTCCAAAATCTGGGTAGAAGTCTTCCTCACCCCACAACTCTTGCGTTCTGCATGCACCTAAAATGAGCGCCACATGGACAAGGGCAAAGTCTGCTGCCAGCTTGAACAGTTGCCAGTACTCCCTCTTGGCCATAGGGTTTGAGTCTATGGATCACCGAGCACTCCAAATCCAATTCTGAGGAAAAATTATGTGGGCTTCTATCATTCTGAAACATGGTACAGCCTCCTCTATTCTGAAACATGGCACTTTGGCACCCTCTTCTCAAAGCAAGGTTTTTCACTTTTGCAATTTTGAGGCTGCAAAGAGTGGAGTCTTACTACTTCTTTTGATGGTCAGAGCATATTTTCTCTTCTGTTCCTTCAGAGAAGTCTCCTCAGATCTATCTTTGCAGTCCACAGCTTTACTGATGCTTCCCTTCTGGATAAACTCAAAACATTTTAAAGCATTCTGCTGGCCTTTTTGCTCATGATTGCAGTGTAGATTTGGCTCAAAGCCCCCAGCAGCAGCCATGCCACTGCTTGGCATTAAACTGATTCAAAATTTCTTCTTCTAGATTGATTAGTCTGCCATCCTTAATTAGAGTCTCAGGCAAAGTCTCTGGACAGGAGCAAAATGCAGAAAAGCCATAAAACACATCATCTGGAGTCAAACAATAATGTAGTCCATCTTCCCAGCAGAAACCTCCCAAGCTTGCTCTTTATCAGCAGAATTTCTGTCAGCCTTCTGGACTTCGGAGCTCTGACCAGCACAGCTCCCATACAGAACAGCCTAAGATGTTCTGGGCTACTTTGATGGCCAGCATCTCTGAACCTCCTAACACTTCTCCTATAAGCTATTCCCAAAGGCTCCTGAACCTATGGTCAGATGTAGTCACAACAATAGCCCCACTTCTCTGATACCAAATAGTCTTAGTGACTTTTCTTATTACTGAGACAAAATACCTGTCAACCAAAGTTAAGGGAGTAAGTGTTTATTTAGCTCATAGCCTGTAGAGGTTTCAGCCCATAGTCCACTAGCTCCAAATCAGGGCAGAACATGGCAAAGGGGCATCGACTCATGGCAACAGCAGAAGGCAAAGAGCAACAAGACACAGAAAAGGGACAAGCTTACTTCTATCCCTTCTATTGTATGGAAGTTGACACCCCACCCCAACACACACACACACACACACACACACACACACACACAGGTGGGATGAGTTCTCATATCCTTAATTCCATCACTGGACCATACATCTGTCACAAACTCTGGATTCAGCTGCCTCCGAGAAGTCCGTCCTCTCCAAGACTGCATGAGGCTGCAGGACGGGGATACCTATACACAACTCAACAGTATATTTACTCTGTGGAAATTTATATGTATATATTTTAGTATGTGAATGCATGTAGGCCTGTTTATATATATAATCACATGTTTCTTCGGCCCAGTTATTTCTTTTTATCAACAGATCAGGGCCAATTGGTCTTACAAAAAATCAGTACATTCAAACTGAACGCATTATCTTTCTCAAGTAAATTTCATTCTTTTCTATTTCCTATAGAAGGAAGCTATAAGATATTGTCTACCACATTCGTCACCCATAATATAGTCCCAGTGGGAAAATAGAATCACTATAGGTTTTTTTTTAACCCTTCTTGGTCAATTTCAATACTTCCTACCTCTTTAATATCATTGATAATTCCTTCTAACTCTCCATATCCGTATCACTTTGGCATTAATCATATTTTATGTGGGGTTTAGCTATAATCTACTTATCAATCTTCTTTTTTATAATTTGTTCTATTCATTACCTCCCTATATTCCAGCCAATCAAAAAAGAATCTAATACCTTTGTCGAAGTAGACTCTCTGCAAATTATTTTCAAAATGTTCAGTAGCTCTCCAATATCTGCAGAAAAATATCCATTTCTCTTTCTTTGCCACTACGCCTTGCTCATTCCTTCACAGTACCTAAAACACAAGTCCATGTCTTTGGAAAATTCTTGCCATTGCCATGATATCTGTCCTGACTACCAGTGTAGGATCCACTCTCTGTATTGTCTTACATGCCTCAGTAAGTACACAATTGGCTTCAGTCCCAGTGATTCGACCAGAGATCCATGCTTCACATAAGCTGGGATAAAAAGTCTTTCTTGCAGGAGAGATTGAACCTGATTCTGGGTCTTTTTCTTTAACTAAGGTAAAGTCAACTCACGAGTTTAGACTGCTTTATAGTATGCCTGTGTAAGTGTAGAAAAAAAAAAGGAAAATCATTTGCAGAGAAAGAACTAAAGCTAATGTAGGCAGAATAGCAAGATGAGCGTCCATCTGGTCCCAGAGAATGCGTAGCTATCTTGGTTCTGGATGGTGATGCAGCAGCAGCGTTTTGATGCCCTTCCATCATCATCATCATCGTCATCATCATCGTCGTCGTCGTCGTCATCGTCATCATCTAATTAGCTCAAGCTGGTTTCTGTTAGTTGTCATCAAGAGCTGTAAGTAAAATACCTGTGCATCATCCATGGCTCGATCACAACACTTCTCTAGGGTACCCCATTTACAAAGCGAAGTGCCCTCCTTCCTGAGCCCTCATTTGTGCTTTTTAGCACCTATATCACTTTCTTTTTGTAAATTTATCTTTATAAAGGGTCTCACTACACAGATTGGACTCCTAGTGATCCTCTTGCTTTCAGCCTCCCAAACGCTGGGATTACAGGTAGGCGCCACCACGTCCAGTCTCAGTTGGCGTCTCAGCGCACCCCAGGGGCAGGCCTAGCACAGCACGCTGGGAATCAAATCCCAGTCCCTAGGTCTGCCTAAGGAGGCGCTTTAATCCACTGAGCTATCTGGCCAGTCCTCTGTATCACTTTCTTACTTTTAACCTCCATAAATACTGTTTGGTCCACATAAAGAACTATTTTTTGTGTGTAAGTGTGTGTGTGTGTGTGTGTGTGAAAAACTACTGATTTTACTTTCTTTACTGAGAATAAAGATCTTAAGAACACTGCTTAATATTATCCAGTATATTCATTTCCTCTAGCTTTACTTGACTGAAGCATCAGAATTGGCCATTTATTATACTGATATGTCTATAAACTCTGTGAAGGAGCCAAGGCAAACATTAAAAAGACCAGTCTGTTCAGCATAAAGACAGAAATAGAAGGTAATATTTGTCCCTACGCCTCCACCAAAAATGTACTCCCCCAAGTCATCAATGATCGTTTTGTTAAATCCAGTGTATATGTGACCCATCTCTACAATTTCATGTTAACTAGTTCCTTCTTGAAATTATTTACTTATATGTTGGAGTTTGTTTTTAACTTAACCTTTGAATGGCCTGCTTGGAGGGGACAAAATACCAACAACTACAAGTCAGAAGAGAGGTTTATTTTATTTATTTTTTGTATTTTATGCAATGTCTCACTATGCAGCCCAAACTCATGGGGATCCTCCTGTTTAGGCATGCCCTGGGGAATGCCTCGGGTTCCTTTCCGTGTTCTCTGTCCCCTGGCTTCCACGGGCCCACCACCTTTTCCTCCATCATGGCCCTCTACCGTTCTGCTTCTGCCCTGGAGCCAGCTGCCCATGAACTGAAGCCACAGGTAAATTAAAGGCTGGTGAAGATAGCTCAGCAGACTAAGCGCCTGCCTAGATAAGCAGTGGGACAGGGGCTCAATCCCTGGCACCACGTGCCATGCCGGCCCCGCCCGAGGGCATGCCTAAACAGGAGGATCACCATGAGTTTGGGCTACATAGTGAGACAATGCACAAAATACAAAAAATAAATAAAATAAACCTCTCTTCTAACTTACAGTTGTTGGTATTTTGTCCCTTAAAGGAGAGTAACTAAGCATTAGTTTTTAAATTTTACTTTTAATCTATATTACCCACAGCTTTTAATTATTTACGTACGATGTTGACTCCTAAATGACCACATTAATCCAGGCTTTATCTCTAAGACTGATATTTACATCACTTCATTTCACTATTCCAAATTCAAACCCAATATATTCCAAACCATACCCTTTAACTTTAACCCCCCTAAAAGTACACCTACCCCAAACTTGGGCCTCATCATTGCATTTTCCCTCTTCTTGAACCATCCAGAAGGGACTACGCCACAAATGTGTGCAAAATCTTCTAGTCATTCCTCTATCAATTATATACAATCATCAGACTTTTTAATAACTGTTTCTTAGCACTTGAATAACTGAAAGTGGATTTGAAATCTAAACTGACACATACCTACACTGGTACTATTTTCAATAAGAGGTTTATAAATAATAGAGTAGTGACTTTCTGTGATTTGCAGAGTGATGATTCCGGATAACAGTCACTGAATTCCAATGTGGATTTTAGCCACTGATACCCATACACAATGACGCTGGGGAAGAGAGAGAAAGGCTGAACTGGATGGGAAAGAAAATGCTTCTAAATCTTCTTAGTGTCATCTTTACTACTGCACCACATAAGGACCCAAAATTTGTGCTACAACATTTGTTTCATGCTTTATTAAAACTGTTTTACTAGACATGTTCTATCTATCAAGTCCCCTGAAAGCAAAGAAACTACCTTGTCGCAGCTGGATCACGCACGTGTGTATGAGAGCTTACACTAGGCAAACTGGCCCAAGGCCTATGAGGACGGCTCAGGAAAAAGAGGTAGGAAAGTTTTACTTCAACTGAGTAAAACAAAACAAAACAAATGTCCCATTTTTGTTCCACTTGTAGTTAATAATAGGATAAGGAAAATATGCACATGCTAGAACAATGCAGTAAAAGCGTGAAAAGCCTTGGGTAGAATGCATGTGGGGCACGAGCTGCTCGCTGCACAACTGCCAGAGGCAGAATGGAAAGCCATCTGGACCCAAGCACTCGCAGAGGGGTACTGCTGTACCTTTAAAGCCAGATGCCTGATTAAGTGTCACCTACTGTCTGGTCCTGATTGTTCTCTGCCATCACTATAAACTGAAAAATGGATGTTTTCCCCAAATATCCTGGAGAAGCTGCTGAAGGCTTTTGAGCAGGAGAGCAGGGTCCCCACGAAGCTAAGGCGCAGAAAAGGCCTCCAGTTCCTGCTAAGGGAAGCAGCGATGCTAAATAAGCTCTAGAGCCCCTTCCCGACTGCCGAGGTCACAGTTTTCTTTGTAGCTCGTCCTGCAATGTCATGAAATGGAGACGGTTCTGCTGCTCCAAGAGACTGCGAAGAAACTCTGGCTTCAAGGAAGAATGACAGCCTAGAGGGCCCTCGGCTTCTGGGGTGAGCTTGCCCGGGCCCATCTTCACAGGTGAGCAATTGGAAGCTCAGCAAACACCGCAGCAATCTTCACCGGGGTTCAGGATGCAAGGCTGCAGCCCAGGCCCGGGGCTAAGGAGAAGGCATCCGAGAAAGGGGCGCAGCTCAACAGCTAAGTCAAAGCCCACCGCGGGGATCCCCGACAACCTCCACAATCTCCTGGGCTTCCCTTCGCCTTGAAAATAAACCAAGAAGTGAGCGTGGGGATACCCACCGCCCCTGACCTGAGCGCGCTGGGGCACGCGGGTCCGCGCCACGTACCTGTGGACGCTCCCACCCCCCTCCCGCCCAAGCGCGGTCCTAGCCCAGCTCCGCAGGCCCCGCCCAAAGGCCCTGCCCACAGACCCCGCCCACAGGCCCCGCCCACAGGCCCCGCCCACAGGCCCCGCCCACAGGCCCCGCCCCTCACCTTGTGGGTGCGAAGGTGCGTGCGGCGCCGGTGATTGGCGGCGCGCGGCGCTGCCCGGCTGCCATTGGCTGCGCGCGCGTCTTTGTTCCTGGTTCTAGCCGCAGGGCGGCCGCGGAGAATTAATTGGGCGGCGGAAGTTCGACGGCGCTGGCGGAGCCCCGAGCCGTGGCTCCCGAGAACGCGCGGCCGAGCCTCGGCTCTCCCGGGCTGGTCCCCCGAAGGCGGAAGAGGACCGTGTGCCCGGCGCCCCGGCATGGACCTGGAAGCCAAAGTGAAGAAGGTGAGAGGACCTGGCGGCCGCGCGCTGCCCTCCCCTGCGCCCCGTCCACCTGCCGAGGCGCCACCCGCCTGCGGGGAAGCTGGGCCGGGCTGCAGAGTGCCGGGGTGCGGGGTGGGGGGTGCGGGTGCCGGGGTGCGGGGTGGGGGCTGTGGGGTGCGGGGTGCCGGGGTGCGGGGTGGGGGCTGCAGGGTGCCGGGGTGCGGGGTGCCGGCCGCTGGCCCCCGGCAGTGGCCCCGACCTGCCGCGCCGAGCCAGTGCCGCCTACAACTTTCCTGGGGTGACGCGAGGGTCCCGGTGAGGGAGGGCGAGGGGGCCGCGCCGCTCCTTCCCGTCGCGGAAGTTGCGGGCCCGCCCCGGGGCGCGGGCGCTGTGACCCCCGCCGCCGCCTCCCGCGCGTGGGCCTGGCCGGGCCACTTCCTTCGCGCCGGGCTGCTGATAAGTGGTGAGGTGATGACCGGGCGCGCGCGTCGCTCGCTCCTTCGGGATCGCCCCGGGCGTCGTCGCGCGGCGGACGCTCCCTCCGAGGCGGCTGGCCACTGTCCGCGACTGTCCCCGGGAGCCCTTGCGGGCGGCCCGACTCCCGCACCTCGCAGGGCGTGCGGCCCTCGGGTCGCCTAGGAGGGGGTGGGGGCCCGGGATGACTCGCAGGAACTCGGTGTCGCACGTTGAGGGTGCGGCTCCGTGTGAGAGGTCCCTTCCAGGGACTTGCGTGCATTTGCTTTGCGCTGAACTTAAGCTGGCACGTCCACGGAACGGGAAGGAAGTTGTGCAGAGCGAGGAAGGGTAGTCCAGACTCGGGTTCTTCTCTAGCTTGCATGTGGTTGCCTGTGTTACTATTATTTCATCCTCCGGAAGACAGATTCTCTGAATTTGAACGTTCGTTCTGTCATTGCCCAGAACTGAATCTTTGCAACTCTATGCAAATAGGAAGTATTGGGTTAAGGAAGCTGTGAGCCCGCGAAACTTGCAGTGAGAAAACCGGCCCGTGGTCTTGGGAGGCCGAACTTAGCTCCCAGAAGGAAATGAAGTACAGGAAAATGTGAACCAAGTGCTGAGAAGGGGGTAATTGTATTCTCTTCCCATTTGATAATCTTTCAAAAACTCTTCTAAATAATACCGGTTTTGGTTTTGTTGGCTGTGTAGTTAACATTGTGTTCACAAACACTACTCTTACTTTGTTTTCATGCGTGTAAGAGCTACTGGATTTAGTACTTGCCTACAATTTTGGGGGTCATGTCCTCGGTTATAAATACTGATTCAAAAATACTTGGAGAATTTAGAGTTCTTTAGGGGAAAGAGGACACGCATAGGCAAAACATGGGATTCTTAAGGCTGCAGCACTATTTTGTATGATAAATGATGAATGTGTGAAGTCATACATTTATCAAAATCCATAGAATGCATTTGTCTGGTGTAGAATTTTAATAGTGGGTGAGGTTATGTGTGTCAGAGACACTTGAAAGTGCTTTTAAACTCTTGAGACAAAGAACAACTCTGAGAGAAAAAATAATCTAAATTCTGTGTGTTTTTAAGTGAAAAATCAAGATATTTAATTATAAAGTTTCCTGAACTTTCAAAATACAGGTTGTGATAAATAAATAATGCCTTTGACAGCATGGTATAATCGCCCTCTTCCAACCCCCTTTACTTTAAAAGGATGCCTTTCAACCAAGAATCTTAACCTCTATAATCTTCTTCTCACTCCACCCTAAGAAAAAAGATTTCATGAGTCAAAAGATAGGTAATCCCATGACACTAAAAACTCCTTGTCATTGGTGGTAGACTCTTAGAACAAAGACCTGAACCCATAAATTGGAGACATAATATCTAGTTTGACTGTCAGCCATATATTTACTCTGCAAAGAACTCATAATGGATTTGATTTTCAGTGGATTGAACAAGAAGTTTTGTAGTACAGAACATTTTGGAGATCTCATGAATAAGTTTTACAGTCTTAGCCATACCTCAGAAATAAATTTATGTGTCCATTAGAATTTTTTCTAACACACATAAAGATAACACATGTCTTTGATTTTCAGCAGAGACTCAATTTCGATACCTACTTTTCTTTTTTGACTTGCTTATACCAGCAGAAGTAGTAATTTGAATATACTGTGAGAGAAGGCACGTTGGAAGGTGAAACAAAGACACAGCTATTTAAATAAAACTAAATTTGACTAGTGTTTTAAGGTACACGCAATTTTTCCTTCTAAAACCCTTATATTACACTATTGATTCTGTAAGGCATTTTCCCCAGGCAAATGAAAAATGTTTGGTTTTTTCCTTAACATTTCCTATGAAAGGAATTAGAAGAGGTTTGGCTTTACTGCGCATGATCCGGGTGGATGACACTATTGTGGAATTGTTAGTTTCTAGAAGGAGAGCTTGTCCACCTCATCTGAACACATTCATATTAATTTCCAGTTGAACCCCCCACTATGTCACAAAGACAAGGGCTTTTCATGATTAGAATTGGCTCTACTTTGTTTGGTTAAAGTAAGTGAGCTGTTGCTAGGATGTGGGAGATAGTTTGCTTATACAGAGTTTTTGTTTTAGTAATATTTTAGCACAGAATTTGACTTTTATGTTCTTGCTTTGTCTTTTAAGTGACTCATTTGGAACGCTTCCTTGTATCTTAAGTTTCTCCTCAAAATTGACCCTGTAAGTAGAGTCTGGGTCTGCTTGCCAAAAAACAATGGCCTTTGAGAAACAGAAACAGACTCTCGTTTTGTGGTGAATGGTAAGTCCCTGGCACCCAGCCAGCTGTTTTCCTCTTTCCTTTCTGTTTTACTGTCCCATGAGAGTCACTTTTTTTCTTTTGAAAACATACCGGGGAGAAAAAAACACTCCAGTAATT
>NDGN011434069.1:0-19809 GCA_002564285.1 Tympanoctomys barrerae | reverse complement strand
GGGAAGCCGCGACCCAGGTGGACCCTTCATATGGACTCAGCCACAGGTGTGCCCCAGGGTCTCTGACCCCAACCCTGCCATGCAGGGGCCCAGAGGGCCAGTGACACATGTGGCAGGGGTGAGGCCTGCGCCCCAGGGGCTCAGGCACACTAGACTATCACTCTACCACTGTGCCGTGTCCTGACCCCTTTTTAAAATTTTATTTTGAGATGGGCGCTGGCTAAGGGGCCTGGGCTGACCTTGAATTGGTGCTCATCCTGCCTCTGCCTCCAGGGAGCCGGGATCGTAGATGTGCAGGGTGCAGGTTTTCATGGAGTCAAACTTGCTGTCCTTGACGTCTGCTCGGACGGACCCGGGACAGGGGAGGCCCGGCACGGCAGCCCTGTGGGCCCCGCACCCTGCCCACTTCCAGCCGTCATCACTCACTCTGGGCCAGCAGCGCCTGTCTATACTCAGGGCCTGGGGCAGACCCACAGCCGACCCTGAGCCGTGGCCACTGCTGGTCTGAGGGGAGTTCTGTGAGGGCCTCCCAGGGCCTCTGCGGTCATAGCCACAAAGTGTCAGGAGCTAGGCAGATGGGGACAGTGCCAGGGAGTCAAGCTGCGGCAGGTCAGCCTGCACAGGGTCGTCTCGCCCGGGGGAGGAGGCAAGGCAGCTGTCCAGGTGTTCTGGGGGCAGGCAGGCAGGGACTGTGTGCCGTTTGCCCTTAAAAACACTGTGTGCTTGGTCTTTCCATCCCAGGCAACTGTGGACCAAAGCCAGTGTCGGCTCCGCACCCCGCAGATGCCTGGCAGGCCGAGTGCCCGGACGCTAGGCCCCCTTGAGGTGCGGCTCCCGGCGCCCGCCCTGACAGAGGCTTCCAGGCCCCTGGCTGCCGAGTGACCTAGACAGCCCCTCAGCACCCCAGGGTCTCCGTTCCCTGACCCCAAGCACTAGGCAGAACGGACCCTCCCACCTGCCGGCTGTCCCCGGGGCACCATGTACCCTGGCAGCACTCCCAGGCGGGCAGCCATCTTGGGCATCTAGATGGGGACTTGAGCCAAGGCCCGGTGAGCATGAGGTAGACCTGCCCCCACCGAGAGGCAGGGCCTGGGGAGGCCCTTGGGGGGCTGTCCACCCCTGAGAATTGTCGGGGCAACTGTGGCTGCGTACGTGACAGGCTGCTGGTGGCCCTGCCCTCCAGGATGCCCCTACTGCCACAGCAACCCCTGCTGTGAGGAGGCTGTAGGCTTCCTCCCAATTTCGCCCTCTTGTTTGCCACACAGGCCCTGTCCCCTGCTGTGCATCAGCTGGACCCCGTCCCTGAGAGCAGCGTCTGCTCTCTGCTGCTGCCCCGCATCCCCCACGGGCCTCAGTTTACCTGACTGCAGAGTGGGCTTGCCCTCCACCACGCAGGCAGCAGGGGTGCTGAGGCTGGGCGTTCGGCCCCTACAGCTGTCCTGTCTGTGCTGCGTCTGGGGCAGGACGGGGCAGGAAGCCACCCGGGGTCTCCCAAGGGTTCTGTGGGCTCGCTGGGTGCCCGCTGTCTGCCCTGAACAGGCTGCGAGACCAGCAGTATTTGTGGGAAGCCTCGTGAGCAGGGCATACGGATTCGGGGGTGGCCAGCAGAGTGGCCCCACGCACGGAGCCGGCGACAGGGGTCCTCTCAGCACCCTCCTCGCAGGCGCCTGGCGGCTGCGCCACCTCCTAATCCAACAGCCCTGCTGGCTGTCCTTGGGCCTGTGGGCAGCGCCAGCCCAGGAGTGCGGGCCAGCCTTGGCCACGGGGCGAAGGCCACCAGCCTGGGGAAAGAGGCCCGGCCTCCCCCGCCAGGGTGGGTGACTCGTGTCCCGGCCGGTGGCCCACTGTGCAGGGAGGCAGGCTCCGCGCCCCAGGCCTCGGCAGCGGGCAGCACCCTGCTCCAGAGCAGATGGCCCCTCCCCTCCCCTCCCCCTCCCCCTCCTCTCCCCCTTCCCCTCCCCCTCCCTGCCCGCTGCCCGCTGCCCGCTCTTCCTGCCCTCTGGCTCCGGCCGCCTTTGTCTTCCTGAGCCCCACAAAATGGCTGCCTCAACCCTCCACCATTTTGTCACTGAGGTGGGCAGTGGCCTGCAGGGAGGGGAAGGGCGCCCTTGCCCACTGCCTGCCCTGGGTGACCTGGACGGAGCCCAGCCCCGGCCCCCGCCCCGCCTGGCCCTGGCCGTGGCCGCCCAGGCTTGGCGTAGCCTGCCACTTGGCAGGGCGGCCCGGGAGACCCGGCCCCTTACCCAGCCGCCTCGGCCCCGCGCCCTCGAGGCCTCCCTGCCGGGCACACAGGAGCTGGGCTGGATGAGGTGGCGCAGGGAGGCTCCAGAGGGGACCCCTGGGAAGGGAGGCAGCGCCCCGCGGCCGGGCTCGGCCCGGCTCCTGGCCCGCAGGGTGCCCCGGCCGGGCGCACCGTGTCTCCTGTGGCCAGCCAGCTCTGCACGCTCCCCTTGTCCCCAGGAAGCAGCTGGGCAAGGCCACTGTGGCCCGCAGGGTGCCCCGGCCAGCGCACCCATGTCTCCCGTGGCCAGCCAGCTCTGCATGCTCCCCTTGTCCCCAGGAAGCAGCTGGGCGAAGCCACTGTGGCCTGAGAGTGGGGCCCCGGCCGCCCACACGGCTGTGCTGGGTCGAGTGCGCTGGCCCGTCCGGCAGTGTCCCCACAGGACCCTGTGCCGACCTGGCTGCCGGGAGCCCTGTCCCCTCCGTGCTCCCTGCCCACCTCTGCCCGTGTCAGCAGCTCTCTGCTGGGACCCCGCGGTACACTTGGTGAGGGGCAGCTCGGAGACATGGGCTCCGTCTCTCCAGTGGTGGCAGGAGATGTGGCTGGCGGCTGTGCTGAGGTGTCAGCTCCTCACCATGGAGGAGGCCACCGCAGGTACAGCAGCGACCTGCCCCGGAGCCCGTGCTGCCCCAGCCCTGCGCAGATTCCTGCTGCGGTGCCTGGAAGTGTCGTGTGTGTGGCCTGCCCTCTCTCCTGAGGACCCTGCTTGGGACAGGACGCAGGGATGCTACGCTGGCCACCTGCCCAGGTCAGTCCCCTCCTACGTGTTGCTGCAGGCCCGGCGCCCCTGAGAGCCCAGGAGCCCAGGCAAGAAAGGCCCGAAGAAGGCCGGGCCCCGCCTGGAAGATGGGGAGACAGGGACAGAGTGGTTGCAGATCACTTGCACCTTGGGGGCTACTGAGGTCTGCACTGCCACCTTCTCCTTGGTCCTGGCCCCAGGCATGATGCCCCACTTCCTGCTGCCATGAGCAGCCCCTGGAGCTGGCATCCTTGCCAGCCTCACAGGACACGCCGAGGGCCACCAGCCAGCCAGTTGTCATGGAGACAGCAAGGGTCAGAGCTCTGCCTGTACCCTCCCCCACACCTAGGGGCCCCTGGGAACAGGAAAGCAGCCTGGTGGGGACAGACTTGCAGCTGGCAGACCCTGTCCTGCATGCCAGCGTCTGCAGCGTGGCAGAGGGGCACTGGGCCCAGGCAGGCCCGCCGTGGGTGCTGTCCAGAGCCTGAGACATCAGAGTCCAGCTCGCCTTTGCCACTGCGTCCCAAGGGTGGGCTTCTGGGGACTCGCAGCCCCGGGGCTGCTGTGGCCTCGCATGGCTCTGAGCTTGGTATTTCTATAGGATGGACCCTTTTGCCTTGCACAGTATTTTCCTTAATCTTACATGAAGACATCGGTTTGGGGGCCTCTTAAAATGCCAGGACCCGGACTGGCCCCGTGGGTGCGGCTGGCCTTGGACGTGCATCTGGTTAAGTTTATGGGCCGTGCGCAGGGAGCCCCGGATGCCGGCCCGCGGCTTCCCAGACGCCATTGTTGGCACGGCCTGCTGAGCAGAAACACTGGCCGCTTTATGGGAGAAACCCAATCAGGGTGGGGGCTGGCTCGGGGTGGCCCTGCGCCAGGCCTGAGGTGACCCCAGGGTGGCACCGTCTGTCTGCCTCGCCTGCTCCAGACGCCCGCCCGGCCCTGCAAGGACTGCCTGCCCACCCAGCCTCTGCGCACCTGTCCTGGCTGCCCAGCCTCCCCCGCCCGGCTGCCCGGCGCCCTGCCCACCACGGATGCCGCGGGGCTGGGCAGGGCTGAGGTGGCAGATGGCGGGGCGGCTGCTGACGGCTGTGCTGGGGCACCCCACTCCCACGGCTCTGCCCACCCTGCCGCCGCGATCCTTCCCTGCTGTCCCTGAGTGACCCGGTGGCCAGGTGCCAGGTGCCCTTCCCCAGGCCTCTGTGTCCAGGATGACCCCAGGTTCCAAGATGGTTGCTGGCCCCCTCCTCGGGCTCTCATTCTGCCCACCCTGGCTCTGGCCAGCGGCACCTGAGGGGGCAGCTGGGACCAGGTGGCCTCTGTGTGGGACAGCACTGGATTGAAGAGGTCTGAGAGCCCACTTCGTCCCAGAAGGGGCCTGCGCCTGTGCCCAGGGCAGGGACAGACCTGCATCGCTCCCCTGTGCCTGGAGGAGGCGGCCAGCCCTACCCAGAGGAGAGTAGGCCGCAGCTCTGTGGAAGCCGGTGCTGTTGCTTTTGTTTCTGAACCCTGGCAGGTCCAGACCGTGGCTGTGGGAGCCCCGTCCACAGCAGCTGCCTGCCTGCCTTCTCTGGGCAGCAGGGAGCCACGAGCGGCCTCATGGGGGCTGTGCTCGGAGCCGCACCCCGGTGGGCCCATGGGGTCCCCAGTCAGCCCTGCTCCCTACCCCTCCACCTCTCACCCTCCTGAGCACCCACCCAGGTGAGTCTGGCCTAGGAGAGAAGAAACTCGCCCTCAAGAAACCGAGTCACTGCTCCTCCCAGACTCGGGTGGGCCCTGCGTGATGGTGCCACCGGATGGGCATGGCGGCGGGTGTCCCTGCTGTGGGTGTCTACCTGGCTCCGGGTGTCCATGAAGACTCGCGTGGAGAGGAAACCACAGCCCACCAGGGTGGCAGGTGTGGGTGCCCAGAGCCCGCAGGAGGGGGCAGCTGAGCTCCCCAGCCATGCCCGCCACACCTCCTCTCTGGCTGGCTGGCTCAGATCCCAGCAGTGGGCTGGGCCTCGGTTTAGGTGCCACCTTGTGCCTGACGGGGGCAGACAGCGTGTTCTGGCCACTGCCGGACAGCCAGGACCAGCAGCTGGCATCCACGGGGTGACCAGGCTCCCATAGCCTGCCACGATGCAGGGTGGCTGGCAGTGCCAGGGTGCCCCGTTGTTCTCTGTTGTTGGAGGGCTGGGGGTGGAACACCACTCCCCATCCAGCCTCCACCCTCGGCTGACTGGGGCTGACCCTGGGGACACCCAGTTCTGTCAGAGGAGGGTCTGGACTGCTCTGCTCGGGGCAGTGAGGTGGTCGACACCACCCCGAGCAGGTGGACTGTGCTGGTGTGAGCCCTGGTGCTGCCCTCACTGGCAGGGACCTGAGGGGCATGGTGCCAGGTGACCTGGGCAGTCCAGGGTACAGCACTGCCCTGCACCTGGGGACAGCAAGCTGACAGCGGGTAGCCCCTTCCTCTGAAGCCAGCTCCGCAGAGCCCGGGGAGGACTCGGTGCCCTCCCAGCCAGCCCTAGTCCCCAGGGCCAGGCACAGGGCCCAAATGTCTGGCTGGAGCACGGAAGGTGACAGCCTCCTTCCCATGTCTCCAGGGCAGACGGTGTCCCTTGGGGGACACTGCAACCTCCTTGCAAACCTCCCCAAAGCATGAGTCCTCTCCCTACCCCTTGCTTGGGTTGGCAATGTCTCATGGCCTGACCCTGGCGGTGCCAGCGGGCCACTCGGGGGGCTCATAGCCCAGCCCCTGCCAGCTTTGCCCTCACCCCGCTTACTGCTCCAGGAGGCGCCGGGAGCCGTGGAGTCCGTCGGCGAGACTGACCGCCCTTTGGGGTGAGGTAGTAGGTTGTATAGTTTGGGGCCCTGCCCTGCTGTGGATAACTATACAATCTACTGTCTTTCCTGAAGTGGCCGTGATATCTGCGGTGGACACAGCGCCGGGCCCTGGCTGGGGGGCAAGGGGGTGTGGGGGGCTCAGCTCTGGCCTTGCCCACACGGGGATGCCCGTCCCGACAGTGGCGCCTGCCTGGGCTTTCACACTCCGTGTCAGGCAGGGAAGGCCAGCCGGGACCTTCGCCGAGAGGGCCACCCAGTGAGACCCCATCCTCGTCTCCACCTCCTGCCCTGCGCCCCCTGCCCCACAGCACCCGTGGCCCAGGCCCTGGGTCGGCCGGGGAGCAGGTGGGTGCAGGGCAGGCCGTCCTGCAGCAAGCGGGCGCCCGCGGGGTGAGGTAGTAGGTTGTGTGGTTTCCGGGCAGTGATGTCGCCCCTCGGAAGATAACTATACAACCTACTGCCTTCCCTGGGGAGCCCAGAGGCATCCCCAGAAGGCTGCCGCGCAGACCTTGCCGGGCAGAGGTCAATAAATGAGAACGCGAGACTTGGAGCCGGTCTGTTCGTTCCGGAGCCCGGGAGGGTGGGTGACTAGGGGGTGCAGGCACCGCCCCTCCGCCTGCCCAGTCGGTCACTTCCGTCCCCCGCTGATCTCTGCCCTGTACCCTGTGGCTTCCGGGAGGTTACCCCCAGCTCCTATGCTCCCCAAGGGTGGGCCTGGGGGCAGGCGGTCCTCCTCACCACAGCCCCTGTGGGCTCTCCAGGCCTCAGGCACAGAAGACCCCAACTTGAGAAGGTGGCGTGGGAAGTAGGGGTGTCAGCGCCATCTACTGCCCACCCGGGGAGTGGCCCGGCCCCGCCTGGTCCTGGACGCTGAGACTCAAAGCAGTGCTGGTGGCAGCTGGCCCTCGAAAATGGCCCTTCTGGGGGCCGGGGAGATGGCTCAGTGGAATAAGCACTTGTGCAAGGGCCTGAGTTCAATCCCCGGTTCCACCAAAAAAAGAAAAAAAAAAAAAAAAAGAAAATGGCCCTTCTTGGGCAGAAGCAGAGCAGAAGAGGGCCTTGAGGGCCCAGCCTGGAGCCCAGGCAGGACCTGCATGTGCTGCACCCTGCTTGTCCCTGGGGACCCTCCAGGGACGGATGAGCTCCTTTGTGTCCAGGGCAGGGCCCCTGAAGTCTGCAAAAGCCACCTATGACCCTGGCCCCAGGACCAAGGGTCCAGCAGCCCTGTCCCTAGAGCTGAGCCCAGGCCTGCGAAGGGACGGGGACGCCAAAGGACAGGGCAGCCACCCAGGACCGGGGATGGGTCTCAGAGCCACACAGCAGGGCCTACAAATCCGGCTGGTGCAGAGCTGGCAACCGTTAGGGACCCACATGTCACTGTTTTGGGTACTGGGAATTGAACTCAAAGCTTCAGGACTTGACACTTTCCAGGCAGGTGAGGTGCCATTGAGCCGTATCCCTAGCCTGTCACTAATAACCAAAAGAAGCCGGATGGGCGGTGCACGCTTGAAATCCCAACACCAGGAGGCTGAGGCAGGAGGGCGGCCGTGAGATCAAACCTAGCCGGACAGCATAAGGAAACCCTGCCTCAAAATAAATAAAGTGAAATAGTGAAAATGAACTCCAAAGGAAAAATGAACATAAAAACGTGGGACACAAGCGGCGGGTGGCAGGTGTCAACGTGGGGCACAACAAATGCGCGGCACCAAGTTCTGGTGTGCTGTTGCGTTGCACACGAGGAATGTAGCAAGCGCTTCCCGATGTAGCGCGGATACGCGGTCCGGAGCGTGTGGTCGGAGGCCCCGAGGAGGGACCCCAGGACCCCCGCACCCCTCCTCCGGCCTCAGCCTCCCGGAGCGCTGGGATCGCCAGCACGCCCGACGCGCGCAGCTCGTCACAGACCAGCTAGGGCTGTTGTTCAGGAAGGGCGTAGGAAGACGGGGCGCCCGCGCCCGGAGGGGGAGTGCTGCCTTCCGAGGACTGACCCGGCGCCCCGGGAGCCCGCCCCATCCGCGCGTTCCCAGCAGCGCCACCTAGTGACCGCGGGAGGAGTGCGGCCACCGCGGGGTGGGGACAGAGGCTCCGTGGGCGGAACAGGGAGCACCGCCTGGCCTGCAGGGGCCGCTTCTTCTGCCAGGCCTGGACCGTGGAGGCCGGAGGAGACGTGGCCTCCCGCGCCCCGGAAGCAGCAGCGGGTCTCACCCCGCTCCTCTCCCCCTCCCCGCGCCCCATCCCCTCCAGCGCCCCAGGTCCCCGCGAAGGGATCAGGTGGCTGCTCTGCAGGGAGAGAACTCCAGGCTGACCCGGGTCACCCCGTGAGACCAGCAGGGGCAGAGCGGGCACCGGGGCCTGAGCCGGTGCGTCCCCATGGCCAGGAGCATCTCGACCCAGAGTAGCGTCCTCTGCACCCCCAGGGGTGCTCCCGTCATCGCCCCAAGCGTGGGTGTCAGTGCTGTGGGCCCTGGCACCCGCTATTCCTGGCACACAGTAGCTGTGCAGTAAGTGCGTTGAAGTGGGTGCCTGGGGCCCGCCCACAGCAGGAAACCGCCCCTGCGGGCCCAGCCAGAGGAGCAGCTACTGACCCTGAGGCTCAGAACTCAGGGGCCTCGCACAGGCGTCCAGCGCTGCCTCCCGCGGAGCCCGCCAAAGGCTCTGATAAGGCCTGCAGCAGGCATCTCCTGCTTCAGCCCACCGAATCCTCCCCCATGCCAACCCCAGCTCCATAGTCTCCCCAGTCCATCTGTGCCCAGGGTGTTGGCCCAGCCCAGCCACCGGGAGGTGGGAGGGCCCAGACCTCAGTGGTGACATACTGGAGGCATCAGGCCCCAGACCTTGCCGGATCCGCAGGATACCCAGCCCGGTACTTCAGTCCCACTCCCTGGACTCCTGCTGATGTCACTACCCAGCAGTTTCCCAAAGCCACTGCCTCCAAGCAGCCCCCGGCCCACCCTCCAGGAAGCAGAGCCAGTGGTGGGGTCCCTGGTCCTGCGCCCACGCTACACTGGGCCGTCCACGGTGTATAGGCACCTGGTGCCCTGAGTCCCTGGGCTGTGGGTCAGAGAGCTCCTTCATCCCAGCTGTGTGGGGACAGACCCGGCGGGGTGCACTGACCAGTGGGGAACCAAAGGCTGGGGGAGCCGGGATTCTGGGTGCCTCCAACCTCAGGCCCAGACCCTTGCCTGTCGAGTCCAAGAGCTGGGCCAGGGCACTAGGCGGAGTACGACACCCAACCCTGCCCCTGGACTCCATCCCCAGGACCACCTGTAGCAGCCCCTGACAAGACCCTGAGCGGGTGCTGGACCACAGGGAGCCTGGGGCTCAGCCTGGCCAGCATGGCAGAGCAGGTCACCCCTGGGGTGCACTCATCGCCCCCAAGGTGGGCATCCCAAATGGACTTCCGTCCTTGTGGTGCTGCCCGAGTCCTGGGTTCCCCTGGGGCCAGCGGGCACAGGTGGAGCCCTGGGAGCCCTGGGTTCTGCCCCTGCGGTAGACCCTGCTTCCACAAGAGACAGGGCCTCCGGACCCCTCTATGGGCTTCTGTTTCTCTGCCTGCACCCCAAGGAGGGGTTGATGCCAGCGTCTGGGATGCGCCCCCACACACACATAGCCTGGAGCACAGTGCTCTTTATGTGACCAGCAGGTGGCGCCCAGAGCCTGTGGAAAGGAGCTAGGTATTGGTACCCCTGGCACTGGGGCTGCAGCCCTTGACCCCAGCCCGAGCAAGGAGTAGGGCACAGGTGCAGGGGAGCAGGCCCCCCCCTCCTACTGCAGTTTTGGGGACACTGTGCTGGAGGGAGGAGCAGGAAGGACCTCAGAATTGAACCACAGGTCACTGTCCCCTATGGACAAGACTGTCCCCAGCAGGGCCACCCCCAGGCGAGGATGGTGCTTTCCAGACCAGGCTGCAGGAGCTTGTGTGGCTCACATCACTCTGCAGGAGAAAGATGATGAAAGAAGGGCTGAGGACACCACTGCTGTCCCCCACTCCCAGGGGCCCCACAGGCCTCATCTCTCCCCAGTAGAGGGAAAGTGTCCCTTTCCTGTACTCCAGACAGGGCTGCTAAGAAGCAGAGAGGTCAGTGCAAGTCAGGTCACAGCCATGGATGGGCTGGACCTGTGACAGTGGTGACCGGCTTGGCTGCTGCCCTCCTGGACCTGGCGTGACCCTTCCCCATGGGGGTCGCTCAGTTCCCAGGACCCCCAGAGCCTCCTTGTGGGAGGAGTGCGGCGTGAGATCCAGGAGGGCAGCCACAGTGGTCGGCCGTGGCCACTTACCTGGTCACCCAGCCTGGCTGACCCGTGCCTGACGTGGGGGAGTGGACGAAAACGGCTCAGGGGGCCCAGGGCAGCTGGGCAATGGGCCTAGCTGCCTGCAGGGGCACGGGCACCATGGGGGAGGCAAGGCCACGGCTGCCCACCTGCTGCCTTTTCCTCTGGCCGCCTCTGCCCCGGCTGACACCGACCGCGGACCATACCCCCCACACAGGGGCTCCCAGCCGAGCATCTGGTCCTCCGCCAGGGTGTTCTTTCTCTCCCCATTTTTCCTCTGGTGTGGGAATTAAACCCTAGACCATGGAGCTGGCCCTCTGCAAGGCCTTTTTCAATATTTTATTTTGAGACAGGCTGTCACTAAGTTGCCCACACTGGACTTGAACTTGTAATCCTCCTGCCTCAGCCTCCTGAGTGCTGGGATGACAGGAGTGTACCACTGCACCGAGCACTCTCTCCCCATCTTCAAGGTAAGGAACTTGTAGCTCAAGAAGGTGGAAGCCCCTCCTAGGCCCTGCAGCCTATCGGATACCTGGCGGGGGCATCTGGGCCTAGCACAGGTGTGTCCTGGACACACCCTGGTAAAGGGTCACAGGATGCCCTTGGGACCCAGTCAGGGAGCCTGAGCCTGGCACGGATAGCTCCTCCCTGGGCCTCCCCTGCTGCTGCCTTCAGCACGCCTGGGAGCCTCTGAGAAGTCTGTTCTGGATTGGCTCCCAGAATGGCCAGCTGGGTGGGGGCACCTAGCCATCCTGAGCCCCTTCCCATGGAAGTGACCCTGTCACACCCCTGTGCTGACTCTGTCCTCTTATGTCTGCTACCAGCATGCCAGCCATGTCTCTTACCTGTGCCGTGAACAGGCTGGACCATGGGAACTTCCCAAGGGAGTCCCTTCAAGTCCCTCCCCAAGTCCCCCTTCGCATCCCCAGCTTGCCTGGCTTTGCCCCTGTGTCCTGGCCCAAAGAGCGGGTGGGAGAGCCCAGGCCTGGGAGGTGGGCAGCAGGGCACAGGCTGCAGAAGGTCTGCCCATGCCCCTGGGTGCTGCCCTGACACTTCCTGGCACCTCTGGCCACATCTGGGAGACTGCACACCTGGCAGGTCCCCTGTAGGTCCCTGCTGGCTTCCCTGGGGAGGCGCAGGGTGCTGCCAGGCCCCAGCCCACACGCTCAGGCCCCAGAGGCCCCAGGAGTGTGGATTCAGCCCCAGGGCATGGTGGGCCGGGCCCTGGTCCCTGCCTGCTGGGATCCTGCATCAGCTCTCCCGAGCTGTCCCAAGCAACCCTGCCATGGGTCACACAGCAGCGTGGGGCCAGAACAGAACCTGTCACCTGGGACAGACGACCTCCCAACACTGAGGCCAGTGTCCCAGCCCCAGGCTCTGTCCTCAGCTCTTAGCTCTAGACGTCGCCTAGAGTTAATGCGGGGCTTTGGGAAGGTGACTGTATTTTGGGATTTCAAGCTGAGTGGCTGTTGGGGGTGGGGCCTTGGAGGGGGCAGTCCTGGGGCGTGGCCTGGGTGGGGTCCCTCCAGGTTCCTCCCACTCCACTTCCTGTGTGCCATGCTATGAGCGCCCTCCACTAGAGCCCCCTGCCGTGTTCCTGCCTTGGAGCCAGCGGACCATGGACAGAGCCACAGTAAGCCCCGCCCCCTTCGAGCTGCGGGTGTCCTGAAAGAGACTAAGACACCTGAGCTGTCCAACACCGGCCTTCCCGCACAGCGGGACGCATGTCGTCATGATGCTGGGTGTGACCCTGGCTCCCAGGCCCTGGCCAGGTGACCTGCTGCCGTCTCCTCTCTGTTCCCAGCTCTGTGTCCTCCGCAAGACTCGGCCTGTCCTGGAATTGGTGACAGAGGGATCCCCTTTGGACAGGGCAAGGCCAGGGCTCCATGTGGCACTGGTGCAGTGGCGTTTTGTGACCGAAGACTCCCTGGATGGAGAAGGGACAAGGCACAGGAGGCAGAAGGGGCTGGGGTGACACCTGGTGCCCTTGTGCCCTGAGACCTGGACCAGGCAAGGCAGGGCACAGAGGAGGCCTCTGGGACAGCCGGGCTGCGGGGCTGGCACGGTGGGCCTGTGTGGGCCCTCACTCCTCCCCACTCCTCCACTGTCCCATCACAGGCTGATGCGGCTGACCCCAGGTCACACAGCCAAGGGACAGCATGGGCCCTATGAGTGTCACTGGAAGGGTGCCGGTCTCCAGCACAGGCGCTGCTCCCCACTTCACAGCTGTGGACAGGGACCCCGGGGGGGGGGATGCAGCTCCAAGGTCGCACCCAACAGCAGATGCACCGAGGACCAGTGGTGGCCCCTGCACCCAGCACACCTTGAGTGTCCCCCACCCCCACCGCCTGGGGAGAGATCTGTCTGGCAGGAAAGAATCACAGCGCAGGTGACCAGAAGCTGTGGGAGGTGTGACCTGTGGGCTCCGGGGTCGGCGAGGGCTTCCTGGAGTGGCAGCAGGGGAACCACTGACCCATATCGCCAGGCACAGGAGCGGGGTGAGGCAGGGGTCAGGGGCAAGCAGGAGCCAGCACGCAGCCCCCGGGTGGGAAGCTCCTGGCAGGCCCAGGGCCTGGAGCCAGGGTGTGAGGGCCACTACGCCTGCCTGGGGCCACAGGAGCCACAGAGGGGTTTGGTGGGCATCATCGCAGTGTGGGGAACTGCACAGGTGAAGGCAGAGGCGAGGGAGGACGGCCGAGGCCACAGGTGCTGGCTGCGGGGTGCAAGCTCTGTACCCAGCATGGCCCTGGAAAGGGAAGAGATGGGGTGGCTGGGACAGGGCTGCACGGTGAGTCTGGCAAGACCTCCATGCGGGATGCTCAGCCACCAGGTCACCCGTGAAGGCACGGCGACCCAGCTCCAGGCAGCTCAGCCCGCCTTTTGCCAGGTGGTTGGCATCTCCTGCATACCCAGCTCTGCAACTGGCCACAGCTGGCTGAGGCCTTGCCTGGGGTGGGGGGGGCTGGCAGGAGGTGACCCGGCCGACCCAGATGCGCACCCCTGGCCCAGCCCAGCAAGCTCTGCCTCCTGGCCTGGCACCGCCAGTGCCTCTGCCTGGTGACCCAGGGATACTCAAGGTCGGGGTAGAGTGGGGTAACACAGACACAGTGTCGCAAGCGCCGCCATCCCCAGAGCGATCAGGCAGCAGGGCTTCTCGCCAGTGTCCGGGTGACGTGGCCCCAAGAGTCCAAAGGCCACCCCACACAAGGTCACACCTTGGCTTCTGCCCCAGACCGAGTCCTCTGTGCAAGACAGCACCCTGGGTGGTGGTCACAAGGCCGCGTGTCCTCCGGTTCTGCCGGCGCCGGGGGCTTGGGCTCTGGCAGCCTCAGGCCCCTGCATGGTGCCTTGGCCTCGATGGCATCTCTAGCAGAAGCCCGAGGTCACCTCTGCTGTCCTGGGGGCAGGGCTGGCCAGGGTACCTGTGTGTCCTCCCCAGGCACGGCCACCTGTCTGGGCAGCTTGGTGGCTGGCTGAGGTCACTGAGTTCCCGGTCCCTAGGACTGGTGCCCCAGGCCACCAACTCAGACCTCTGCCCCTTAGACAGGACAGGCCCTGCAGTCCAGGGTGGTGGCCACTGTGCCAAGGAGAGTTCAGGAGAGTGTAGGGGCAGGCAAGCATCGACAGCGCAGCCTCTGTCACCTGCGGCCACCAAGGACAACTGCCCTTAGCCTCTACCCTGGAACTCCGAGCAGGTCCTCCTTCCAGGGCTGGTGTTCAACTGGTGCTCCATGGGGACCCTGGGCTCCTGCTCTCAGCCCATCTGCCGCACCCCACTTTGCCATCTGGACCCACCCGAGGCCCCGCCCCTGCCAGGCCCAGGCCTGGTGAGGCTGCTTCCAGGCGCTGGGCTGGTCCAGCCTCACCCCCGCCCTCGCTCCTCCCCCTCAGCGGGGCAGTTCAGCCTGGAGCTGAGGCCTCACCCTATCCCGGTTCCTCACCTGGATGAGCGGGTCCCCGTGGCCTGAACCTCGCCCTGCCCTGGGTCCTGGGGCTGTGCCCCTCCCCTCAGGACTTATCCACCTGACCCCAACCTCTCGCCATCCCCACCCTGCTTCCTGCAGCCCAGACCCACCGTGCTCAGCGGTCCCCTGGCTGCCCGCGGTCTTGCTGGCCTCTGTGGCCTGCACGCCAGCTGCTCTGCCCTCTGCTGCCTCTCTTGACCCAGCATCTTCCACACCCGCATGCCTGCAGAGCAGCCTGAGGGGCTGGGGGCTGTAGGTGGTCCAGGCCGCACCCACTGGTGCCTGTGCTCTGCAGCAGGTAAGGGGCCTCAGCTGAGTCCCCAGGTCTCTTGCAGAGGTGGGCCCCGAGCAGGGCCTGGGGACCTGTGCACAGCAGGACTGTCTAAAGGGTGGGCAGGGTGAGGGGACAGCTCAGGTCTGAGCCAAGGGCTGCAGAGCCCGTGGTGGGCAGGACAGGCCCAGGGCGCCGAGCCTGGGTGATGCAGGAGCGGATGGCGCCCAGGGGCACCATGGGCAGCAGCCTTGCCACCTGCCCCTGGCTGCTCTTGAACCGCTTCTGAGCCCCCAGCAGCCCGTGCACCAGGGCTCAAGTCAGGGAGGGGAAGAGTAAAAGCTCTGTGTCCCTGCCCACGAGCCTCCACAAGTCCACGTCTGTGAACAGACGCCGGAGAAGTAGACAGCCCAGCCTCGAAACTAAGTCCAGGCCCCGGACGGTGTGAAGGCCACCCGGGCCATCCACTGACCAGGTTGCGGGTGGGGACAGCTTTGCAGGTCACTGGGGCCGCCAGGGCCCCGCCGCCACAGCATTGGAATGGCCTCACCCAGGTGGCTGAGGGGCCTCTGCACCGAGAAGTGGGGAGCAGGCAGCAGAGGGTGGAGGTGTTGGCCGCAGACCAGGCGTGTGCTTGAGGAGGGGTGCTGGCCTTCAGCTCTGCTCACACGTGCGTTCATGCGCGTGCACACGGGTCGTGCAAATGCACATATGTGAGCATGCAGACACAGCACACACGCACGCATGCACCCCACGTCAGGGAGTTGGCCGGAAGTGTGTGCCCCTGCCTGCCCTCGTGGTCCCTGCTGCCATGGAGGAAGACAGCATGGCCTTGGGGACGCCCGGAGCCCGGCTGTGGGCAGGACAGAGCATGAAGTCACAGTGGCTTGCAGAGTGACTCGGCACTCTGTGCTAATGGGGAGACCCAAGAGACCCTGTCTATTGAGTGCATGGCCAGTGACCGAAGCCCACGCCCTCTTTACTGAGGACTGGGACCATTCAGTGAGCCCAGCAGGCCATGGGCCCATGGCTACCTCTGGTTAGGCCCCTGGTCTTTCGTCCCTTGGTCCTGTGTACTGGGCATGCTCTGCCTATGGGTGAGATGCTCGCTGGGCTCAGGAAGGAGGGGACAGATGGACAGCTGCCCTGCCCACTGGCTGAGTTGTCCACTCTTGCTTGGAAGCATGGAGCCAAGTGAAGATGCCACAGGGTATGCCACCACCCACACCTGAGCATCTTGACCTGTGTCCCCCCGTGACCTATGTCTGCGCCACCCCAGTCCCAGGAGGAGGGGCCTTCTGCAGGCCCTGGGTGTGGGCTGGCTTCCCTCCGGAGTGAGCTTGCCACTCAGGGGTCATGCAGAGTGGCCTGGGCAGGGGTGGGGCAGTGCCCGGGGACTCCTCAGGCCTGGGCCTGCAATTGTGAGCACGTGGACCCTGGCCTGAGCCACATTCTATAAACCACCAGGCTAAGCCTCTGCCACTGCTGCCGTGCGGTGAACAAACCACCTCCTGCAAGCTGAGCTCCTGCTGCATACCTGGAGCCAGGCCTGCTGGGAAGTCGGAGAGGAGCAGGGGCCAGGACCCCTTGGAGTCCCCAGAGCTTCCTGCGAGTACAGGCAGCTCCTGTCTCTATGGACATCCTTCCTCCTCCCCTTCCTCTTCCCTCTCCTCCGCTCCTATTCTTCCCTCTTCCCCTTCCCTTCCCCTCTAAGACAGCTCCCCCCAGTTCTAACCCTGATGGCTACGCAAACAAGCTTCCACCCCGCCTCTCACAACCTGCCCTACTGCGGACTTCACACGTCACCTCCCTGCTCCTCTGACAACTTCGCCCCCTCCTCTTTGCATGTGAGGAACTGAAGCAGGGGAGGTGGCATACCCTGGACTCCACAGGGAGCATGCAGCTGTCATCCCCCCTGTGGCCACACTCTTGACTACAGTGGCATAGAATAATGGCCTCTGAGACAGTTGACTCCAAGTCCCCTGTTCTCCACAGGTCACCAAGGACTCCACTGAGTTAAGAGTCTGAGAGGGCAGTGATCTGTGACCACCTCAGGGAACCCCATGGGTCATCGGGTCATGGGGAGAGTGAAGGAGAGCAGCCAGAGACCCGGAGATGCAGTGCTGCTGGGCTCACGGAGCGGGGTGGGGTCACCAGCAAGGAACACGGGACCTCCGGGAGCTGGGAAGCATGCCCCTGCTTCTCCCCGGCCCTCGTGGCCTGGAGCAGCGGCCCACCCAGACGTCTGGGACAGAGCGCACAGCCGGGTCGAGGCCTTGGGGCCGTGTGCAGCCCGTGAGACTCCAGCCCTGTTCTGGTTCAGCACCGTGACCTCAGCAGTGAGCCCCTGCGCCCAAGGGTCCTAGGGCGGCCGGAGATGTCTAGGACCCCTCGGGGAAGACCAGGGCTGGCCGACCCCACCGAACGGTGACAGAGGAGACTCGGTGGTGTCTCGGTGTGCTCCGGGAGAAAGGCAGCAGGAAGGAGGAAAAGACAGGCAGGAGACCAGAGCTGGGGCAGGTGGAGGGCTGTTTGCTGATGGGCAAAAGACCCAAATAGGCGTTTATTGTACCCTTGCAAGGTTAGTATCACCAGACACAAGGTTTCCTAGCAACTAATGGTCAAATTTGTCCTGGCAGGATGTTTTCCTTGAGACTGAGGTAGCTGGGCTGCCTTAGGCACTGAGGCCTTGTCCTGCCCTCCCACGTAGGATCAGTTTCCAGCTTCAGCCACTCCCAGCGGGTGCTTGCTCTGTCCCTGAGACACTGAAACTTCATAGACATCCCACTGCCCATCTCTTACTCCGTAATTTCAGCACCCCCCCATTGGACCTTTGCTTTTGTTTCAGTTGCTGTCACACAAGTACAATGATTTTTCTATCCCATCATTCCTGTTGTTACCCTTGCTAAGAATCTCGCGAGACCCCAGGTCTCTGCAGCTCCTGGCCCAGAGAGAGAGATGAATATATGGTGTCATCAGGAAGCACGACCCCGAAGAGAGAGGAGAAGCCTTCCTGGAGGAAGAGGTGCCCGAGGTACATCTTAAGGGAAAATGGACGCAGGGAGGAGATGCCTGGTAGAAGGGAAGGCTGGGCAGAGCAGCAGAGTGGGAGTGGAGCGCTGGAGGGAAAAGAGGACATGGCCACGGCCACCCTGGGCCAAGGCGCCGTCCCCTGGCCTTCGGGTTGCAGTGCGTGGGGTGTGGTCAGGGGCAGAGCGTGAGCGGCCGGGCAGGCAGGAGAGTCAGAGCTGGGAAGAAGTCAGGAAATGTGGCCATAGTGGTTGGTCCACTGCGTGGACTTGAGAAGTTTAGATACTTAACTAAATCGGCTCAGCAATCCCACACCCTCGGGTGTGGAGGAGCCACAGCAGGGCGGCTCGTCAATAAAGGGCTACAAAGGGGAACTGAGGAAGGACGGAGGGCCCCATTTCTTCAGCCGAGCTCCAGTCTTCGCCGTCAGCTTGGACGTCGTCTCCTGGCTTCTGGTGCAGACTCTTGGCCTCTGCTTGGGTCTTCCAGCCTCCTGGTGCAGACCCATCGGGCTGCTGATACAGACTTGCAGGGAGCATGCAGTGAGCTCCGGACCTCGGACTGAATCCTTCGGTCTCCAGTGTGCAGGTGCCCTCCGCACGCTTCCTCATCTGACCCTGTGGCTGCCCCTCATAAGCCAGTCTTGTAATGTCTTGTACATCTACGCATCTGTGTTATATCTGTTGCTCTAGGAAAACCCTGACTGATACAGCAACCTTCACTGCGGCCCTCCAGGGACAGAAATGAAGGCACAGAAAGCAGAGACGGTGGGCCAAGGTCACCCCGCTGCAACTTGGAATGCTGATGGAGAGGAGTGGCCACCCCAGCCCAGCCTGCCCTCGGGACAGAAAAGACGCTGCCCTGTCCTCAGGGAAGCCTAGTGCTGACAGCTCCAACTGTGCCTCGGGTCTGCCTGAGCCCCTCCCCACCAGCTCCTGGGCTCCAGCCCAAAGGGAACAGGAGCAGCTGGCCAGGAGCTGGGCTGGCTTCACTCCCTCAGCCCAAGGGTCCGATTTTGGCAAAGAGGGGTCCCAAGTATCAGTCACCTCCAGAGCAGCCCCAGGGTGGGAAACTTTCCTCCCAGGGCAGCAGGATGGGTCAGTTTTCAGACCGAGGCAGCAGGTGTAATAGTGGCTTGGAGGGACCGGCGAGGAGCAGGGACAGGGCTGGGAGGCAAGGCCTCAGCGAGGCCCAAGGTGACTTTGAGTTGACCGAGAGGCCTGGAGGTTCTGCCGAGCAGGGCAGCTGAGCTCCTCAGGGCCAGGAGGGGGATTCAGGCTCAGGCAGCCCCTGAGAGCTTTTCCATAGCATGGAGCCCGGGACTCTGGGTGCCACCTGCTCCACCGCACGGTCATGTGTCCACCCGCCTGCTCGAGATGTGAAGGATAGCTTCCTGGCTAACTAGGCAACTGACGTCACTATCACAGTTGAGAAGAGATGAGGGGTGGTTGTGGCTGTCCAAGGTCACAGAGGCTGGCAGGGAGTGGAAAAATGAAGACACTTGAGCAGGGCCACCAGGCACCTGTCCTGGGCTCCTGGGCACTGGGCCTCAGTTTCCAAGGAGCAGGCAGAGGTGTAGTCACCTGTAGGGCTGCGCCCTCCAGCAGGGTGGTTTCCTGTGCCCCCTCTCAGTCTGCTGCTGCTCCCTATGCCCAAGGAGATGTGGAGACACAGTGTGCGGGTGTAGCCCACCTGGCGACGTGCCGAGGAAGGAGGAGAACAGTGTCTGAGCCTTGGGGCCTTTGCCAATCTGAGGCTGCTGCTCTATGACCTTGGAGGGGCCGTGAATAGACAGAGGTCAAGGCCCGAGGCCTCTGGTAGGATGCTGTTATCCCCACACCCCATCATTATCCAGGGGCCAGAAGGACCTCACCCTGAGGTGAGAGTGCAGTGTGGAGCAAGATGTAGTGACCTCACCCGCGATCGCAGCGTTCTGTGAGGCTAAGGCAAGAGGATCCCAAATTCAAGCCCATCTTGAGCACACAAGTGACTCGGCAACACCTTGCCTCCAAATAAAAAGGGCAGGGGTTGGAGCTAGAGCTCCGTGCAGATGTCCTGGGTCCCTGGAATCCTGCAGGGGATGGGGAGGGGTTGTAAGTCCTAGGCATCCCGTCCCAGGCTCGTCCAGCCACCAGGGAGGCACAGGCGTGCAGAGGCTGCCAGGCCTGGGGGGGGAGACGACGTTTCCTGACTTGGTGCCACCTCAGTGTGGGGGAGGAATGAGGGCACACCAGTCATATGCGCACACAGTCAGACACAAGGTCAGATGCGCACAGTCAGGCGCACGTGCCCAGACGGCTTTCCGCAGGCACTCTCCACAGAAACACTCTGAAAGCCATGTCCCCAGCAGCACACGGCATGCTGTCGAGGCCCTCCACACTGGGACCTTCATCAGAGCCACACGGCGTGCTGTCGAGGCCCT
>NDGN011434050.1:0-10052 GCA_002564285.1 Tympanoctomys barrerae | reverse complement strand
CTAGATTGGACTTGTAGTGATCCGCCTGTTTACAGCCTCCCAAGAGCTGGAATTACAGGCATGCACCTCCACGCCCAGTCTCAATTGCCCTCGTAGAATGCCGGAGGGATAGGGCCAGCATGGCAGGCCTGGGGATTGAACCCCTGGTCCCTGTGCCTGCTTGTTGGTGCTTTAATCCACTGAGCTATTTGGCCCTCAAGTGTATCTGATAAGGGATGCTCAATGCATAGTTAACCCTAAACTTCTAAGAGCTGGAATCCAAGTAATGACCCACACCAGATGAGTTATTTTTCCATATAAAACCTTCAGGATTATGTGTAAATCTTCCCTAGTCCCAAATCACCGAGGCTTGCTTTAGCAACATGGCAACAAGATGATTTTTGTATTGTAGTTGAAGATCCATATACAGTCACTCTGGTTGAACTGCATCAGCCACTTCAGAACCAATCTCTTAGCTCCTGATAAAAATAGTCACACTAGTTGTTTGATAGACATCTTTTTAATGGTTTACTTTAAAACAAATAATCCCAGTAAAAGAGAGCAAATGAAATTATATGGTAGCTTAAAAGAGATATGATATTCCTGATTCATTTGTTTTCAGGAAACAGACAATTGCATTGTTGTACATGACTTTTAGAACTGCTCACTGAAATTCACATAATTATATTAAATTAAAGTTTCTCTTACATAAACACCAGGTTGTTTAAGGCAAAAAAAAAAATCAGCTTCTGGGGAGATAATATAGTCACGATATTTCCTTAATCTGTTTGAATGTAAGGTCCTTTGATTTAATTGCCCAGTTTTCTTCATTGTTTATGGTTTTGCTGTGCAAATGGGCGTGAGGCTTTCTCACCTCGTGCCTGGCTTCCTCCTCTCAATCTCCTCCTCCTCCTCTTCCTCCTCCTCCTCCTCCTCCTCCTCCTCTCTATTAAGCATGTTTGGCTTTTAAATTAAGAACCCCTAGCAGAATCACTACATCCGTGCGAGGCGATAAAGGCACCTTGGAACAAGAGACAGGGAGAACGCCTTCCTTGAGACAACACTTGCAACCCACAGATATTCATTTAGCTGCACAAATGCAAGTATGACATCAGACATAGAAAAATTCTGAGGGAACCTCAAACACGGGGTAGTTGTGATGAAGTAAGTACTCGCTTGCTTCTCCCTGCGTGCTGAAGGGCGCAGACAAACTGGAACTGAGAGAGCATAGGGCCACTCAGTGCTCAGTGAAATTGTGCTTCAGGACACCATTTGGATCGACCGATGGGACTTTGCTAAGTGTACATGGGACACCCTCTTCGTTTCCACAGAGACCGATACAAACAGAACCTTACAGTTTTCTCACCATCTTTTACCACCCGAGAGAGTCTTTGTGCTAGAGTGAGATAGACAGAAATGCTCATGGCTTCAGTAGATGCGTGTCACAGCACGCCTTGTCACATTTCGCTATGACTAAGACCTCAGTGAAGGGAGGGGACTTTCTGAACCTGCAGTCTCCAGCGATGCTGTAGGAACTACACTACTTGAGGTCTAGTGAGGCCTCCCGGGGGGAGGGGGGTCCCCAATACATTCAGAATTCCTGCTGCCAGTGGGGTTTAACCCGAGACACAATATGTCCAAGAATCAGAGCTACCTGACAGTTGTTGCCTCCTTCCTCTTTGTTGGCTAATATTTGAAGAGACCTGCCGAGCCTGGGAGAGGGGTCTGGCTTTAGGTCAGTGTGTGCATGTGCGTGTGCGTGTGCGTGTGCGTGTGTGTGTATGGGTGTGGGTATGCGCATGTGCCTATTTATGTAAACAATGTCCTTGTGGGGGGTGTATTACAATTTCAGTTTGAGTAGAGACAGGGCCAGATGAGAGACTGCATTTAATAACTGGCTAGCCTTCTGTGCTTAGAGAATGAACACAATTAAATGCTCAGCGAAATCCTTCTAACTGGAGTGTCTCCACCGGTCAAGACGATTCTGGGTGACACAGTCCAGCGGGAGTGAGATAGAGTCCACGTGAGATAGGAAAAGGACGCTTTTAAAATTGCAGCTTAGCCGAAGGGACAAACATTTTAGAAGGCCAAGAAGCTCCTTGTAGTTAGAGAGGACAGTGGGTTTCCTTGGGGACGGAGGCTGGTTAAGGCCTAGTGAAATTCTAAAGCAAAATAGAGACTGAATGTATCTAGTGGGGCGAGAGCTGGGATGACTCGGTGCATTCTGAGGCCTCCTTCCTTTGAGCAGGACCACGCTCGGTCTGCTGCTTCTTCCTGGCTGCTGGAGATATTTTTCTGGTGGCGACTGTAATGCTTTCTACAGCAAAAGCTCTTCTTTCCTTGGGTTCTTTTGTGGCTGGGGTTTAGCTGAATTGAAGTGCTATCTCTCTTCTGGCCTTGTTCACAGGCCATCGATTTGGTGTTTTGTTTTGATTTTTGAGACAGGGTCTCGCTGTGTCGTCCAGGCTGGCCTTGAGCTCACCGCGTAGCCCAGGCTGACCTTGAATTCACAGCGATCCTCCGCCTCGGCCTCAAGAGTGCTGGGATTTCAGGTGTGCACTACCAAGTTTGGCCCACATTCTGACCTTCTGAGATAGCGAGGCTGATAGCTAATGAGCAGCCAGTGTTGCTTGTTTCTGAGAAACACAGTTTTCACTTTCCCTTGGTCTTTTTGCTTCCATGATCTAGTCAGCATTTGGACAGGCAGACCTTGCCAGGGCCATCTGGCTTTTAATTAGAAACACTTATACCAGGAAACGGATCCAGGAACTTCAGTCTTGGGACGACCTTCTTGGGAAGAATAGAAAGCATTCACTAGAGTATAAAAAGTAAAGGAAGTTTAGTTTTAGCCTTTCATATGCAAAATGTATGACATAATAGTACAAGACATTCAGGGCATATTAAAAAATAAATACTTCGCAAAATCTCTGTCTGTATACAAGAATAAGGGATGTATAGGTAGCTGAATTCCCTAGCAAGTATCATTTTTTAAAAAAAATCTAGTGCTTTCGTTTTGGTTTCTCGCCCCTTCTGTCTTAGATGGGGAAGTTGTTTTCTGAGCTTTGCCTACTTCCTGGTTTTGTGTCTGGCTTCTTGTCAGGCTCTCCCCGCCCAACTCTGTCCTTCTTCAATATCCCTTTCCCGAGGGTGCTACCTGTACACTAGGGAAGGGAGAGTCACACGGGTCCTTCATAGGGCAGGTGGGGTGACCCTGAAGTGGAGGGCCCGGCGGAGAATCCAGGCCAGTTACACCGGCTTTTTTCTATGCTTCTACAGAAGGTGACCATTTTTAGAACTGACCGCGTCCTTACAGGCTAGGCCTCCCCGTGGTCCAATAGGTCCAGCAATGAGTGTGTGCGCCCTGCTGGCCCCGAATCCCATATGCACATTTTCTCACTGAAAGACATTCTCATCATAAAGGACAGCATGAAGACGATGTGCAAAACTCCTGCCACAGCGCCATGTCACCAAGAGCGCACACGGAGGGACATCCAAATTACATCAAGAATAAAATGACCGAGTGGGAATGAGCTGGCGAGCACATCTTGAAATAAGCAGCCGTCTCTATTATTCCCAAATTCTGCTTTACTTGATACATGGTTAGCAGCGGTTGATAGCCATTATGTTTAAATATACATTAGGACCTAATTCTGAAAATGTATTTTGTATGTAGTCACAAAGCAGAGATGCCTGAAATTGGAAGGATTTACTCCTACACTTCAAAATAGAGTGTCCAATCCTCTAAGTGATCGAATCTTGACATTTTCACACACCCTGTAGCATTAGCAGTGTTTGGTATCTCAGGATTTTAAACTCAAGGTACATTAGTAAATGCGAGTGTCGATGCACCTTGGGTTCTCAGCCATCCCTAAACATGCATTTTCATGCAATTAAAAGATAACGGGCTTATGAACTGCCTTTCACGTTCTTCCTGATTCTTGCAATTTCAACTTTTTAAGAAGGGCTTTCAAAAGAGTTCATGCACTGATATGTATGGCTAAAGGAACCACTATGTTTCAAAAGGAAAACGAAGGACTCATTTCAGTTTGACGTGGGGCAAGCTGAGGGCATCTGAGCTTTCTCCTGCCTTACAAATGCTCTGAGATGACCTGGATCTTCCAGTCCTGAGAGAGTCTGCTGCGGAAGCAGCTTCCCTGGCGGGCTGCGGGGCGCCGTCGAAGGTGTCCGTCTCTGCCTCTTCGGCACACACCTCTTCGTCAGTTATGAACAACTTGGATTCCCTCCATTTGGGGTAAAAATCCTGGCTGCCTCTGGAGCCACTTGAGTCACTCCCTGAAAGCTGTAAGTTCAGTTCCTCTGTTGACCTGATGAGGTTTTGTACCGACAGAGACTTGCCCAGGTCCCTGGACACCGTGGGGAGCACAGACAAGAGAGTTTCTCCTCCCGTGTCAAAGCTTTTCCTCAGAGCACGGTCCTTGGCCAGGTTGGACTGAGCAACCTGGACATTCTCCTTGGAGGAAACAAGGCAGGTGGTGACATCAGAAATGCTTTCCTGTAAGCTCGTGGGATTCGGGTGCGAAGTCTCTGGCCTGGGCAGATGCTTGATGGCTGGGAGAGGAGGGGGGATCTGTAAAGTTGTTGGGGCGGCCGGCTTGGGCACTGCGGTTATTTGGTTTGCAATGTTGTTGGGTGCCGCTGCGGAGCCCTCGCTCTGACTCATTGGCGCCTGAGCCACTTGGCCGTGCATGGTGGGGCTGAGCGCGTAGAAAGTCTGAGCGCTGAACTCGTTGGGCGTCAGAATGAACTGCAGCCCCCGTGAGATGTTGGCACTGGCCGATCTGGTCAGGCAGCCGCTGTTCTGTGTGGAACTGGACAGGTCTTTGCTGTCCACCGGGCTCTGATAGCCGGATGTCTGTTCACATTCAAAAGGGGGAATCTGGAAGGATGCCAGAGTGAGCGCGGAGGCAGGGCCCTTGCGGAGGACCTGCTGGTAGATGTCCAGCAGGCAGTCCAGCTTGGATTCAATGGACTGGACCTAGAGGGGGGACGCAGACACACAAAGACAACCTGTTACTACGAATTGATTTCAGTGAAAAAACACAAATGACTGTGTGTTGGTATAATTGAAAAGACTGAGTAAAAGTGACAAGGCAGCTTTGAGTCCTACTGAAGATCACATCTGTCACGAGGAGGCCAAAAGGAGGAGACAGGGGGAGAGGGGTCGCTAGGCTTTGGTGCCACCTCCTCTGCCACACCCCCTTTGGCTTCTTTAAAATGGGTGTTGATGCTCTAAGAAGCTGTGTCAGCACAGCAAAGGCAACTTGCCGTCACTGTCACCATCAAATGACCCTTCCTGACTCTACTGATTGCCTTTCTGGGGCCGCGTTGAATTTTAGTAGGGAACTTATGACACAGTGAAATAAAGGCCATGTGTACACCTGGGTGAGCCTGGGTTTAAAATGAAAGGTGTAAGGTGCTTCCGAATACTTGGACTATTCCTGATTCCACGGAGAGAGCAATTTGATTTCTAAAACACTGTATTTGTATGAGAAAAGACAGCCTCATCATGAACAAATACCCAGCGCTTATCATACTTATAGGGTTTTGTCTTTATTCTTTCTTTCTTTCTTTTTTTTTAATGTACTTGGTACAGGGTCTCTCTATGCAGCTTGGACTCGTAGTGATCCTCTTGTCTCAGCCTCCCCAGTGCTGGGATTACAGGTGTGTGCCACCAGGCTTAGATGAGATGGCTGGCTCAGCATGCCAGGGGGTGGGGACAATGTAGCACGTGGTGCCAGGGATCGAACCCTGGTCCCTGAGCTTGTCTAAGCAGGTGCTTAGTCAACTGAGCTATCTCACCGGTCCTTGTCTTACTTTAAAATGGGGTGCCCAGAGAGAGAGAGAGTGCAAATAACCCAAACACAAATGACATATAGATGGTTCCTCTTTTACTATTGGAAATCTATAGCTGCTCCCTGTGGAGTACTCACTAATGAGAGAAAACTTTCTACTGCTTAAACGGAGCTCCACAGGTGTCTTGAAGACACTGTACACACGCAAGGGAGATTAAATTTCACTGTTCTTTTAAATTTTACTCCTTTAAGATGTATAATCCAGTGAGACAATACAGCAGTTAATGCTTTAATTTTTTCTCCTTTCTTTTTGATTTTTTGACCAATTTTGCATGGTTGTAGCTGGTATTCTGAAAAACTAATTTTAAGACAGCAACATGCTATATAACAACCCATTGTTGAATTTCTATAATTTTGTTTAGTGACATTCTGTATTATCTCTAATTTTTTATTACTATTTTTTATTCTTTTAAAAAAGAAAATAAAGAAGTAAAAAAAGTCTTAATCATTGAGACACGCCCACTTGCTTGTAGCTAACGTTGATTAAAAACAGCCCAGCTGGAGTGTTCCGAGGGCCCCTGTTCCCTGGACCATACCTGTTTTTCAACCTTGACTACGCGGCCAAGCATGCTGACGTCATCTGCGTTCTCCTGTTCCGCTGTGATTTTCTCCCGGCTCTTCTTATCTGATGTGATTTGCCCTTTTCCAAGAATTTGATCAACACTACCAGAGAAAAGAGGATATCTGAATCATAAGATGAAGGCTCAGATTACCTTGGCCAGAGTAAAGTGTCTTGCAAAGAAAAACTAACTATCTTCCATTTGCTTAAGATGAAATAAAGGCGAGTGGGATCCGGCTGAGGATCTTATTCCTAGTGTTTTTTTTTTTTTTTGGCAGAACCAGGGATTGAACTCAGGCCCCTGTGCTTGCCAGGGAAGTGCTTATTCCACTGAGCCATCTCTCTGGCCCAGGATTTTATTCCTTAACATGGATCACACCTAAGATTAATTTTCTCAGAATTCTGGTTCCATAGTGGGGACACTCCAGGGTGATCTTCAGGAGGCAAAGCTGCGCTAGATATTTGTGGCAGACCTGGCAGTTCTGAATTCAGCCACTTAAAGAGGCAAATAAGTCATCATGATAGGAATTTTGCATCAGTAGAGCAGATTACTCATGGGTGTACTGCATCTCTGATATGTGGCTGACATGAGGGAAGAAAACCGTTGCTTTTAGGCATTTGAATTGAGAGTGTATGCCTGCACTATAGAGCCAAAATTAATTGTAAATTCTATAGCAGCTCAGCCTCATAAAAGCCTTGGGCACCATACATATTTCCATAGATTATAACATGACCATGGATAAGGTAAAGCAATTTCCATGGAAATTTGATCAACCAAAATGGGATCACTCCTACTTAAAAAAATATTCATTTGGTCCAGGGTTTCACTATGCAGCTCAGACTCATAGTGATCCTCCTGTCTCAGGCTCCCTGGCACTGGGATTATAGGTGTGCACCATCATACCCAGTTTTGGTGGCTGGCGTGGCATGCCCGGGGTACTGAGGTCAGCAAGGCGTGTGGTACTGGTGATCAAATCTGGGCCATTGTGCTTACCAGGCAGGCACTCAGACTGCCGAGCTATCTCCCAGCCCCTACATTCCTACTTTTGTATGTGTTTTTGATTTGAATTATTGTGTGTATTCACTCAACTTTCCAGTTGACTTTGTCTGCATAGAAATCAGCAATGTTCTCTCTCTCTCTGTCTCTTCTCTGTCTCTCTCTCTCTGTCTCTCTCTCTCTCTCTCTCTCTCTCTCTGTAATATAACTCTACGAAGCCCAGAGCAATATTTTAAGTTCTGGTTGCCCATCTGTCTGCCTGGCACATAAAGGCTCAGTAATTATCTGCTTAATGAATAAACCGTGATTTCTATAATTAATCAACAGGCCTTTTACTAAGAGTCTAATCTGTGTATGCCTCGGTCTGGGCTAGGTACGCCAAGGAAGCAACAAGAGTATTTAAGGCCCAGTCCTTACATTTTAAGAACTATTTGCTCTCTGACGCTGATTTTGTGTACCTGAAAATAAAGCGACTATTACAAAAACTTGAATTGGCTAAATATTTGGCTGGAAGAAGAGACAACCAGTCACAAATGGCTGAATGTACGTATTGAACTCGTGCGTTTTTAATCATGCAGCAAGAGGCTTGCTGGGAATGCTACACAGCCGTCACTGCGCATGACACTCGGAACCAGAAGGGCGCTGCCTTCGAAGCCAGCAAGGGCAACAAACTCGCTGACTGAGCAGCCACGCAGGGCCCGGGGCCAGCTCTCCGACCACCTCTCCAGCGCTCCCAAGTTTACGAGAGTCTCATGCATCGTAGTAGCCTTTGATTCTGCAAGAGGTCAGAGAAGAGAAAGCTCTGTCTTCGTGAGCTGCATAGTTGGGAAGGAGATGGGGCAGCTTATTGCTGAAGGGCTGATAATGGAAACGGCAACAGCAGCAATACTCCGAACATCAGCAGAGCCCTTGATCGTTACCAGCGTTTTATACCAGGAGAGCACATCCTTCAAGGTAACCGTCTCAACCCCCCGGACAAGCCTGTGAGCGGAAGGAGCTAGCACTGTCCCTACGCAAAAGGAGGAAACCCCGCGGGAGGCGCTGTACACTATTTGCCTCTGTGTCAAAAGAGGAAGTCCAGGTGCCCGCTAGAATCAAGCTGTCGATGTAGACCGTAAATCCGTTGTCTACTAAAAGGTTCATCCTAGCTATCGTCACGCAGTGCTCCTGCCCTTACAATGGGCAGCGTTTCCACCGCTCACCGAGTTTGGAGGCTCTTAATCCTGCAGAGCATGTCCAGGTGACCAGCCGAGTATTGCTCTATGACATCTTTCACATCGTATGGGCGTAGTGTTTCCTTAAACTTCCGCTTTGCAACATGAAATTTCATGATTCTGTAAGAATAACATATTACACATTAATAATACATTACACATTGACCTTTCTGATGACGCTAAAAGAAGCTACCAGCATGAATTACTACTGGTAAGCATAGGAAAGTGTGGAGGAAACGAAATCAAGCATCAAATTATTTGAGGTGCCTACAGAATGTAGTATGAAAGCCTGAGTTATAGAGGACTATTTAAAAGCATCTCTTTGAAAGGGCCAGCCAACTAGCTCAGCGGATTAAAGCGCCCGCAAGCAGGTGCAGGGGCCGGGGTTCGATCCCCGTGCCTGCCGTGCCGGCCCCGCTCCCAGGGTGCGCTGGGACGGCAATTGAGACTGGGCGTGGTGGCGCGCGCCTGTTACCCCAGCTCTTGGAAGGCTGTAAACAGGAGAATCACTACAAGTCCGATCTACTAGTGAGACCCTGAACGCCCTGTAGACCCTTCCCTAAAGTACAAAATGAATAAATAAAATAAAAAGAAAAGAAAAAAGCATCTCTTTGAGACACACCTTAAAATTACAAAAAAGTATAAAAACAGACTAAAAAATTGACTAAACATTAAGTCTTGTTCTTCTTAAAAGTTTACTGAAGCTCTGAATTTAAATCATAGTCAAAATATAGTTCTACCATTTCCATGTGACCCCAGAAGTTCAAGATAGAACACCTAGCATTACAATCCTTAAAAAAAGAAAAATAAATATGCATGTATCATGTACAAAAATGAGCCCCATTGTTCTGTATTACTAATATGAAATATGTGCATGTAATGAGCCGAGGATATAGCTCAGTGGCACAGCGCCTGCCTGGCAAGTGCAAGGTCCTGAGTTTGATTCCTGGTACCAAAGCAACCAAGCTAGACGTGTAAGTAACATGTAAAATAAATACAAAAATAAGAAAGGCTTTTCAAATGGTCTTTCATGTAACTGCATTTTTGATGCAATTGTGTTGACAAAACACTCTTACTCTCCCAAAAGCAACTTACAGTGGTATGAAAATTTATAGAAATCATTTCTGCAGTACTCTGCTGGATTAGCTAGCTAAGTTTCTTTTATTTTAAACATAAAACTTACCAACTAAGCTTTGGTATCCGAGTTTTTCAGAATCAGAGATCTCTTACTACAATGCCTCCCCGACAGGAATCCCAGGTTGTAAAAACAACATTACATCACTTAGTGCCGTGATGCCTACAATAACCAGTCACTATAATAACTTTACAAAATTATGATTAAATCAAAGAAAGCTAATATTTTAATTATACTATGTAGCTTTTTTTGCAGGTAAAAGTTATACTATTGGTGTTTTTTTTTTGGGGGGGGG
>NDGN011434035.1:0-15552 GCA_002564285.1 Tympanoctomys barrerae | reverse complement strand
CCCCTGTGCCTGGCCCCCAGCTGCCCCTGTGCCTGGCCCCCAGCTGCCCCTGTGCCTGGCCCCTAGCTGCTGCTGTGCCTGGCCGCCTGCCTCCTGGGCTGTGTTCACTAGCACAGAGACTTCCTCCTGCCCTGGCCATCCCTCGGCAGGGTGCAGCGCAAAGGCACTGGAGTGATGAGAGGCATCTGACCAGTTCTTGAATCCAAACTTGTAGGGCAGAGCCTGGCACCCCAGGCAGGTCACAAACACTGTTTCCCACTATGCATCCTATGTTTTCTATAAAGCATCCTTATGCTACACATTGTTTGGCACAGATGTGGTCCTGTCCTGTTAATGGCAGAAAAATGGTTCTAATTCTAAACTCATATTTTTCTCACATAGAACAAAGCTAAGATTTCTAAGTTGTTAATTCCACTTTTTCTGTAGCAGCGTAACAGTGCCCCTATGGCTTCTCTCTTGGTTGTAACTCAAAAGAAAAGTGTAATATATATACCCAGGAAATTGCATCTATACCTTGCTAACATTCTGAGCACTCTACTTGGACATAACAATAAAATCAACAGGAATCCATTACTACTAAAGAGCTCTGTGTGTGCATGGACTTCTGGCTTGATTCACTCTCACTTGCACGCTGGCCGTCTGTCTGGTCAGCACTACAGTGCGTCAGTCAGCTCTGATTCCAAGCAAACAAGGACAAGGAGGACTGGGAGTGTCTTCCCACAGGGGACTTCCTGGCTGGGAGTGGCACTCGCAGACCTCAGCGGAGGCGCTGCAAGATCTGTGCCTCACAGGTTTCTACGTCAGAGGCCAAGGGGACAGAGAACCAGGAGGTACCCTGCTCTGAGGAAGGCAACCGCATGGATGGAGGGGCTGGGACATGTGAGGGTGGGGTGGGTCAGGGCCACGGCTGGGGGTTGAAGCTGGAGACCACACAAGGCAGGATCGTCCTGGGGCGGGGTCCTGCTCAGCTAAAATGACATTGCACCATGAAATGTCACACACGTTTTCTGTGAACTGGTCCGTGCCGCTCATGCTTTGCTGCCTTCTGCGTGTGTTAGAATAATCTTGCACTTGTTTTCACCCTGTCCCCTATAATCTCCCTAGAAAAGTACACTCTGTCTGGTCCTAGCACGCGTCTTCTCCTGTTCTGCAGCGCCCATCCCTGGTTGGGTCTGAGGCCCTGTTGATTACTTTTGTGCTTCCCCTAAGGTCTGGTTCCCCAGCCCCAGTCCTGCCTGCAACTCCAAAGTTGTCTGCTTCATTCCTGTTTCCTGCAGCTGGGGCCTCTCTCGCTCACAGTGACCACCTTTCCACGATGCAGCCCGACCGGCCACTTCTGTTAAGAGCACTGCACGGGATGACTGCAAGTCTGCTGCAGACGCCCGGGCTGCGCAGAGAACACAAACAGGAGGAGGCCGAGCTCTGCAGTCTGACGTGCAAGGTGCTCTAGCATCTTCACTGGTAATTTCCCATGTTTGGAACTTGAGGAGAGGAGGGAGGGCGAGAAGCGGCACATCTGGGTGTGCGCTCCCCATGGTGCTGGCTGAGGGGAGCATGCTGCCCAGAGTCTGATGGGGAAATCTGGGGACAGGGCTAGCAATGGCGGAAAGGATGCATCGAGAGGATAGGAAGTTCTGTGGGAACACGGAGCTCCGAGCACTCACTCGGAACCTGGCGCCACTCTGCAATCCCAGCCCAGAACTGAAGAAAACTCGGATATGGGCTCTCCCCGTGAGGGTTCGGTCCCCTTGTCAGGGATGGGAGGCTGCCTTAGGCACGGGAGGGTGGGTGCACTTCTGCTTTGGAAATCTGTCCTGACCTGAAAGATCCTGCCCTGAACAACCTGACTTTCCTTCCTCGTCAGGACGAAGTCAGCACCGCCTCCTTGCACACCGTCTGTCCTGCCTGGGAGCCAGAGCTGCTTCGGGCTGCCTACATGAGGGCTGGAAACAGGTGCAGAAGGTGCAAGGCCAGACCCTGACCCAGGAGGCCCGGCGGGCTGAGGTTTCAGCGGGCCAGGCCAGATGGCAGAAGTCAGCCTAGCTCGAGCACCCGACAGTGGGCGCGTGTGGGGAGGCGGGACCCCAGGATAGCAAGGCATGATCTAGGCCTGGGCTTAAAGTGCTCGTGGGACAGAACGAGGCTCGTTCACCACACTATGTGAAGCCCTAAGCTGAAAAGGGCGCCCAGCAGAGCCCGAGTCAGGCGCATGCTGGCCTGGCCGCACCTTCCCAGCCTGCACAGTGTGAGAAGCAAACCTGTCACTGGGCCGGCTGGGGTTCTTGTACAGCAGCCCCAGCAGACAAGGCGAGGTGTGCGGGGAGTGCAGCGCTCAGGTGGCCGTGGTGTGGCCTCCTTCACCAGAGAAGGCCGCGCATCCCCACAGCAGATGACACCACCGTCACTTCTCTTAGTCCTCAAACTGATTCTCACAGACAAATCTTGCTGCCTCAGTTTTCTAAGTGAGAAACCAAGGCAGAGAACAGAAATAACCCAAAGATAAAGCCATCGGGTCCTAGCAGCAGGGTTTGCGTGGAGGCCTAGCCTGCCCCCGTGCCTGTAAACGTCCGAGGCTGGGCTGCACAGCCCGCCCTGCAGTGAGAACCACCGGCCCCTGCTCAGTTCTCTCCACTGTGAGCAAGCATCTCAGCAGGCCTTTTCCGACCAGTGGAGAAGGTTGGCGGCATTCTATTGCACCACAGGAGCTGAGCTACACACCACGAACCCCGTGGCAGCCTCTGAGGGGTGCGCCTCTGGAAGGCCTCACCCAGGGCAGCCTCGGGCAGGGGCTGGTGTCCGCTCCCTGAGCACTGCTCTGAGTCGGCTTTTGCGGGTGGTCTCCTCTCAGCAGGCCAGTGTGGTCTGACTCAGCAGCAGAGATGACGCTGAGGGTCTGGGCAGAAGCACACCCACCCTGGGTCCATGGAACCACAGTCTGCGTGTTAAGCGGAGCCCTGAGGTGATCTAAAGAGTTAGGGTACCTCAGCTGATTCGGGGACTCACTGGGAACAGTCCCCAGCAGCAGCGAGCTGGCCTGTTGGCTCTATGTGAAACTGTGCCTTCACGTCGGGGCCAGCGTGCCGCAGAGGTGGGGAATGCGGGCTCTGCAGCCTCGTGCTACACCCAATTCTGCCCTTAGAGCCGGCCCAGAAAGCAGTTCCTCCTTCCCACAGTGTCCTATAGGTCAGTCCCCCAGGGAGGAAATGGATCGCTAGTCGTGGGGTTTGTGAGGTTACGGGAGGTCAGCAGCCGCCCCGGAATCTGCTTGCAGGCACACAGAGAGACCTCTGTGATCTGCCTGTGTCTTCCAGATGCAGCTGGCTGAACACGGTGCCCGAGCAGCAGTGTCTGTCTGCGCCTGTCATCGGCCACGTGTGGCTGGGGTGGTGGCAGCACCTTCATTTCAGTGACAGCTCCAGGACGTGCCACATGCCCCAAGCCCCTTCCAGGAAGTCTCGGAAAGGCCCGCTTGTCCTCAGATTTGTCTCACTTATGATGAACTAGCCTGCAGTGCTGAGCCTGTGCTGTAAATACATGCTCCCAGAAGCCCACGTGCCACCACACTTGCTGCCCCTAGCTCAGCCTTGCATTCTGTGTTGGTCCCCAGAGTTCACAGCCTGCTCTGGCTCAGGATGACGCTGGCTTTTGTGCTCACATGCATGTTGGGTTGAGCTGGGGATCCACTACAGAGAGAAGTCCATAATGCACGCACAGTGTCTGCTTCATGCAGGGATGTCTGTCGTCATCCTGGTCTAGTGTCCCTGGCCATGCAATCACCTGTCCTCAAAGAACCGCCCAGGTGGCTCAGCCTGGGTCATGCCCTGCACACACTCCATGCACAGTGACCTGCAGATGGAGCTTGGTTTCATTTTGTAAAGGTCTTTTCAATAAAACGACCCCCAGCAAATGCAGTTCTGTTCCTCTCTGGTAATAGATCCTCTGCCCCTTTGCATACACAGAGCTAAGAGAGGAGTCAGACTGTTGGCGACAACAGGCCTCCATCAGTTCCAGGGGCTCAGCCCGTCCTGAGCTGTGCACAGTACTTTCCAGGTGCTGGAAGATCTCTCCTTGCCTGCCCCTCTGCTCCATATGAACTGATTCCAATGCCCACCTTTCTCATGGGGGATTTTCCAATCTCCTGTTCATCACTGTGCCCATCATTGGAACCACATCCACCTTTTAGATTTGCATACATAAAAATCAGCAAGAGCTGTCATGCTTCATGGAGCCCCGCGCACACCTAGAATACTGACACCCCTACCTGCCTGGGATCCTGCAGCAAGTGCTATGGAATCGGAATTTTTTTCTTTTTGTCATTTAAAGAAATAACTTGCACCAAGTGCAAGATCAAATTCACAATGTGAATAATATTAGTGGTTGTATTATCTGAGACTGGTAGGGGTACACTAAGAAGGGCTAACTCAAGTATTTATTTATGCTCTGAGACAGGGCCTCATATGTAATTCAGGTTGGTCCTGAGCTATGTGTCCAAGGCCAGGCTCCTCCTCCTCAGCCGCCCCAATGCTGGGCTTGCAGGCATGTGCCACCATAAGTAGAACCCCAAGTACATTTTTGAAATGGGAGAACAGAAATGTGGCCAAGAAACACTGAATAAAATTGAGAAGTCCCAGCTTACTCATTGGTGGGTTCTTGGCCTCACAGCCAGCGTGGCCCAAGCTTCCCAGACAGCTCAGCCAGTGCTGGGCACATACTGCTGGGGCAGCGCTGGCTCCTGCCTGGGCAGGTCGTCCAAAAGTCACTGCACTGGCTTTGTAGGCAGAGCCAGCTCCCAGGAACACAGAAGCAACCAGCCACTAGACCAGCCTTTAAACACAATGCTGACATGGCTAAGTCCTTACCAGCGTGTTTGAGAGGAGAATAAGTGGATTAACGCGAAGGTACAAATGTGGTAAGTAGAACCTGCAGGTTCATGAGCGGCTCCATGATGAATAGGTGACCTAGGAGATGGAATTCACATACGTGAAAGAAAGATGGGTCTTTCTCAGATTTGTCAGATAAAGAACTGGTGTGTAGCTCTGCGGTGGAGTGTACGTGTAGCATGTATAAGAGCGTGGATTCACTCTCTAGCACAGAAAAAAATTCTACATGATACAAGTTGTATTTCGAAAATGGAGCTGTCTGACATCATCCCAGGGTATAAGGAATCCAAGTAGTGGATGCTGAGGACCGGAAAGGACTGGAAATCTGCCCTGCTGGCATCCCCTGCGGCATTCACCACCTGCCCTGATGGGTTCTTCCTACAGAGGGGCTCCCAGTGCTGCCAAGAGTTAACGTTTAGGTCTAAATTTGACCCCTAAGCCTCCTGCTCGGAGCTGAGGCTCACGGAGGCCAGCTGGATCGGGGGGTGCTGCACTCCTCAGGGGACAGTGAGTTAGCAGTGGGAGATGCTGCTCAGAGGTGGCTGGAGAAGGGCGTGGCCCGGAAGGAGTCTGCTCGCGTGGACTGCTTCCTGCTTCTTGGCTGCCACGGGGCTGTCCTGACAGCGTGCCGCTTCTGCCTTGGGGCCAGACAACCATGGTCTGAACTGCTAAACTGAGAGCCCAGAGAGCCTCTTCTCCAAGCACCAGGCATTTTGCCTCAGCACCTGGAAAGCTGGCCGCTACAGGAAACTGATACCGGGAGGGCCCTTGCTGTGATTGCTCCTGGCCTTGCGGGTTTAGAGGCCTTGGGAGCTGGGTTGAGGGGGGCTTTGGAAAGAGTCGTGCTTTGGATGTCAAATAACCCCCAAAGTACTTGACTGGTGGATGGGGGTGCTTAGAGGGGTGCTATAGCCAACTTGCTCTTAGGATCTAGGGTCTAGTTGGAAGGGGTATGCCTCTAGGCGCATGGCCTAAAGGTCACCGCCCCTCCTGTCTCTCTGCTCCTGTCTGCCATGACAGGAGCAGCTCTCCCTCCAGAACCTCCATGAAGCCCAAAGGAGTGGGTGATGGCAGAAACATGGATCATCTGCTGAGCAAAGCTGCAGGCAGTGTGAGGGGCAACCCTGAGGGGGATCATGGGGAACCTGGCACAGTGCTGTAAGGTTGGGGCTGCCTGAAGCTTCTGGGGCTCACAGATCACCACAGCCTGCCCTGGGTGCTGGACCCATGCCCAAAGGTAGGATTGCTTGGTCTTGCTTTGATCTGATCCATTCTGCTCCTATTTCCTCCCTTTTGGAGTGGAAGTGATAATCCTGGGTACATTAGGAGCATTTCCACTTTCTTTTGATTTTTAGAGGAGCTTGCAGTTAAGAGTGTGCCCTGACTCTCAGAGATCTCAGTCTTGGGCTTTTCAGCAATGCTGGGATTACTGACGTTGGTGATTCTGGGAGATGAACTAAAGAATATGTGTTTTGCATAATGAGATAGACAGGAGACTTGCTGGGGCAGGCAGGGTGTTATGGTTTAGATCTGAAAATCCCCCAAAGTCTTGTGTTGGCAGATGATGCTTTTGGAAGGTGACTGGGTCATGGGGTGCTATGCCCGCCGGTGGGTTCACCTATGGATGAGTTCATATCTGAATGTGCTGTTAGGGGGGCCTGGGGAGGAGGCAGTCTGGGGGTGTGGCCTGGAATGCGCACACTCGGCTGGGCTCATCCCTCCCTCTGTCTTTCCTTCTGCTTTCCAACTGCCTGAGGTTAGGCAGCTTTCTTTCACTGCGCTCTTGCACCATGCTGCCTTGGAGCCAGCCAGCCAGGGCTGAACTCTCTGAAGACCTTGAGTCAAATTGGACTTCTCCTCCTTAAATTGTGCATGCTGGATATCTTGTCCCACCGACAGGAAAGCTGATACTCTCAGCTTTTCTCTTTTGCCACAGAATGTGTCTGTTCTCCTCTCTGACGAGATAGGAGTGGCCTGTACAGGAGGTGTTTCCGCGATGCTGACAGTCCTGGGGTGTGCATTTATCCCCTTTGGCCCACGGGTAGGATTTTTTCATTGCTCTTTTGAGGCAGTCTCATTCATTATATAGCCCAGGCAGGCCTTAGACTCCCCATGATCCTCCTGTTTCAGCCTCTGGAGTCCTGGAATTACAGGTGTGCATCACCACACCTGGCCAGTGGGGATGTTTTAGGGTTCTTCTCTCAGCTTATTGTGCAGTGCAGTATCACATTCACATCTGGTTATGTACATGTTTTTCATGCTTTGGTTTAATTCGGTGGCCTAAGTCTAAGGGCCCGACGCCACACTGGAGTTCCAGAACAGTACAATGACCTGTTAAGAAGCAAGCAGTTCTTCCCACCAAGCATATGTGCTGTGTGAAAGTATTTAGACATTATTTGATCATTGTCATCTTTTATTTGTGTTAGGGAAGGGCAGAGATTTCCCGATTTTTAGGGGTCAGGTGAATTCTTCCTAGATTTCCTGGTATTTCATCCAAGAAACCAAGGGGGATAAGTTAAGAGCTCATCAGCAAACCAGCGTGAAGGCAGGGATGCTGGGAGCTTTCCTCTGCTGAAAACTGTGCAGACCTTTCGAAGTCCGACCCTGTTCAGTAGAATAATTTGCCACCGATCTGGTTCTGAGCTGTGGAGCATGAATGTGTGTGCGGAAACCTTGTGTGTCAGGCCAGAGGGCTGCTCTGCTCAATCCTCAGCTCCCACCAGGGCGGAGCTAAGCGGACACTTGACAAGAACCTGGGTTGGCTCCAGCCCGCCACCTTGCTAATCCCCTCCTGCCACAGAGACTCTGTATGCCTGTCACTGAATGATGGAGGAGTGAATACACTCCCACACATCCCAATGTGTGCACTTGCCGTTGGAGGAGGTGAGCACTGTGGCCCTTGCTGTGACGCAGCACGCTGGTGCGCACTCTGAGGAGCTCTGCTGCGGATCTGGCAGAGCACTAGCGAGCAGGGTGGGCAGGACGGTGGGGCGGGCGGAGCGCTCGGAGTGGCCTCCCAGCATGGCCAAGACATGTAGACTGCCTCCGTCGCTTCCCCTTGCCTCCTGAGGCCTCTGTGCCTGCATGTGTGTGTATGTGTGGTGCGCGCATCTGTGTGTGTGGAGTACACCTTTGTGTCAAGTTCACTTTTATTTGTTTCCATGGCTTCACTGTTAGCTCTGCTTTGAATTCCATGCATCTCTGATGCTGATGTTGTTTGACGGACTGCTTCATGGGAAGCTTGTTCTGGTGCGTGCTGCGGCCTCGAGCACAGCACGCCCGTGATGGCACACTTGCTGCAGCATCCTGGAAGTCAGTGTCCCACCAGTCGCTCACTGAAGAAACCTTGGGGTCACACTAATGCCCTCCCTTCCTAGTCCACACAGTCAATTGCCAAGGTTGAGCCCAGTTCCTAGCCACTCAGAGTTCTTCCTCTCCTTCCTGCTCTCAGCCCTTGCAGGCCACCTTACCCTCCTCTCTCACTCAGGCTAGGATGACTGGTCTTTTCTTTCCACCTTCTTCCTAGCCAATCTATTGTCTGTAGGATGTTCCTGTGGCCAATGAGCCCTTTTCAGATCTGCTCCTTGCCTACATTTTTGGTTTCAGCCTGTATCATTTTTGTCTTGCAGTTTACCCTGCAGTAAACTGCTGGGTGCTAGAGTCCAAATGAACCAGGAACTTTGGTCAAGCCAGAGCCCTGACCTGTGGGCTCTTTGAAAACCTAGTAGTAGTAGTAAGTACTATTCACCTTCCTTACTACAGCACAAAGACTTTCAGAGTAGCTACGATTTCTCAGCCAGCTAGATTGTCTTGTGTATGAGTTACTTTCTTATTGCTGAGACAAAATACCCAACATTCACAGGCAAAAGGAGGAGAAGTTTGTTTAGACTTATAGTTTGTGTAAGTTTCAGTCTGGAGTCAGCTGGTTCCAAGGCAGGGTGGCATGGCAGAGGGAAAGCAGCCCACAGCAGGGTGGGCATGCAGCAGCGCACGTCAGAAGAGGAGGAAGGGTACATACATGCCTCCTGCAAGCCACACACACATGACCCACTTCCCCTGCCGGGCCTCACCTCTCACCACCACACTCAGGTGTCACCACACGCCCCGCGACCTGGGATCACACCTGCGATCCTGTCTCCTCCCCGAGCCCCACCTCGCATGAGCTGTACGTCCTGCTAGGTGAACGCACAGCTCTTCGTCTTGCCCCTTTGGCATCACACGTGGCATTTATAAAAGTGTGTTTGGCGCCCACCTTGCTGAGGGGCAAGGTCACTCTGGCAGTAGCAAGTGCGGCTAGTCCGTGAGTCCATCCCTTGTGTTCTAGTGCATTTTATACAAATGGCTTTACATCATTATAAAATTCTGTAATAATGTTTTGGTCACAGGCTTCTCTCCTGAGCTGTCAGCCCTTCAATAGCAGGATCGCATGTCACTGATCTTCACGTACCAGGGACAATGTCAGTTGCATCAGCAACGCTTCATCAAGTCTTGCTAGAAAACATGTGAATAAATTCTCTTAACAATCATAAAAGTAGAAGTAATTGATTTTTCAGTCCGCTGCTTTCTTGCTTTTCAGGATATTGATAAGTAGTAGAGACTACAATTACAAGCAAAATAATTGAGGGTTTTTAAATTAAAAATCATTTATTTATTTATTTAATTTATTTGGTACAGAGTTTCGCTACACAGCTCAGACTCATAGTGAGTCTCCTGTCTCTGCCTCCTCAGCCCTGGGATCACAGGTGTACACCACTGTGTCCGGTTTTGGTGGCTGGGGCGGTAATCCTGGGATTCCGGGACTGGCACAGCATGTGGTGCCGGAGATTGAACTTGAGTCCTTGCATTTGCCAGCTAGGCACCTACCACTGAACTATCTCTATAGCCCTTGGAGATCTTCTTATCTTCTATTTTTTAAACTTTGAGAATCAACTCTTCTGGTGATTTGTGTTGCCCAGACTGAATATTCTTCTACTGGTAAGAACTGTTAAGAAGTGCTTGACACAGAAGTTTATTTATATGGATGAATACTTTTTTTGGAAGTTTTCCTTGGGCAAACCAAAGTAGAAACGGTTTCTTATCAAAGGTATTTTTCAAAACTGGGGAGTTAAAAGGAGTGCATAAACGTCCTCTGTTCCCCAGCTCTAGTCGGGCCACTAAGAAGCTCAGTGGCTCTTGTGGGCATCCTCCGTGGGATGCAGGTGGACCTCACCTTTTCTGCCAACCAAGCCATCCTAGCAGGCTGGAGCAGTGTGGAATTATACGGCTTCTTCATTAATGCGTCTTTCCATCTTCTGCACTTAATATAGGACACCAAGGCCTGGAGGGGTTAGTGAACTGCCCCTGGCCACAAACTAATTAGTAGTGTTAATGGCACTGGCACCAGGCGCCCTCCTTTCTAACCTGATGCTATTGCTCAGCCCATTTCTCCCTCTGTGTAGACCTGCAGAGGTGCGAGTGGCCACGAGAGACATGGAAATGTCTACACTCAGTACCAGAGCCTGCGGAACCAGCCTTCATCCTTTGCTAGAAAACCTGCAAGTAGGCTCCAGTGTGGAGAAGGTACCCTTTCTGGTAGCAACGATGCCTCAGGTTTACCCTGGAGCAGCAGCAACGAGCCCTTCAAGTCGTGTCTTCGCTGCCTCCCTCCGCTCCCCTCTCTCTGTCTCTGTCTCTGTGTTTTAAACACACACACACACACACACACACACACTTCTTACTCAGAGTCGGATTATAATAACTTGGAATACAAATAGTGTCCTATTTGTTTTCCAGGGTTCATTTAATTGGATAGGTCTTCACACTTGCATCTCAGTAGAGTTTAGTCAAGAGAAAGTGTGATGTGGAATTCAAGCACGGGTGGGGCCGTGTGCTCTCCACCACTGGCCAGGGCCAGGCGAAGCTGACGCTGAGGCCATCTCCACTGCTTATAAAACTCTGCTAATAAGCCACATTGAAATCTAGACTACTACACTCAGTAGTGAGCACATCAATTTTGCTTGTACATCACTGTTCCCAGGGATAGGATTTCTGACAGTTTGGGGAGCCCACGAGAATTAGGCCTCTAGCGAATGAGCCCGTATCAACAAAATGCCCTTAGTGAGGCAGTTTAAATTAAAATAAGCCGGCCCCACGCTTCTGCGTACATTCACCGCCGCTCAAGAGGCTTCACGCAGCTGTCCCGTGGCTTCCTGATAGGGTTCTCCTGCTCTGAATAATCCCTTTGTGCTGTTGGGTGCAGGAGAGCTGCAGAATTGGTCCTGTTCTTTCTTATGTCAAAAGCCTTTTCTGAGGGCCTGACTTCTCACTCCGGTGTTTATTTAGGAAGCCCTGGCAATCTTTCTGTTCTAGGTCTTCGAGTAGCATCTGGCTCAAGCTCTGCTCCCACTTGCTGTCCGAAGGGGAGGCGCCTAATGCAGCTGCCACGGCCCGGCCGAATCACTGCCGGAACACGCTCCTTTTGATTGGTGATATTACTTTAAATGAATAATGAAAACTTCAACAAATACCCGTTTGATAGTTTCACAAATTTATATCAGCAATGTAAAGCAAAAATAGTTCTTACATTAAACAATATTTTAGAGCAAGGAGAGGTTGATGAAGAAAGGCAGAGAGGAGAATAAAGCAGGACGGAGCGACCACCACTGGCTGGGGATCATCTGCTCCCTGTCGGCATTTATCAGCTCACACGTGCTGGATGCTGCTATGAATTTAAATAAAAGTCATTGCTCACACATCCTCACCTGGAAGCAAGTGGGAGTGATTTGGTATAGTGCACCGTGGGGACTTGACATTTAAAAGCAATCTCGTCCATTTCTTTGACAAAGACATCTCTTTCTGATCAAAATGACAGAGTCTGAGTGCTCTGTGGCTCTGCGTGGGCCCCAAGCCCAGCCCGGCCCGAGAGAAGCAGACGGAAAGCGCAGCCAGCAGCGTGCTGTGCGGTGGGGCTCGTGGTGGGCATTGATTACTCACTGTGCGTTTGCACGCGCGCTGGCTCACGCTACCACCTCTGCCCCAGAGGCCACCGTACAGCATAGAACCAGGAGTCAACAGACACGACTGAGGAAGAGGCCAAGGCTGTGCGGCTGGTGGGTGGGGAGCCAGGAGCCGAGCCCCGCGGCCAGACCGCGTTCTACAGTCACTGATCACTTCAACAATGAGGGATACCAAGGTGAAAACCGAGTGCTTTATTTTTCTTGCCTGAAATAACTCAAACTAGCCCAACAGGGAAATTAGATTGTTTTTCTGATAACATCCTGCAAATTATAAACTTAATATTCAGTCATGTTAGCCTGTCCGTGTGCTCACTCAGAGCTGGCATTCCATACCACTCATCCTTTAAGTGCCTTGTACATCAGGACACTGGGGACACTTTGAAGTAGAAAAGAGTGGGTTTGAACCCCACATTTCCATTCACTAAGGTGTTTGATTTGGACAAGTTTCTTGACATTTCTGAGCCTGAATTATCTGATAATATGCCAAACCAAAAGTTTTGAAAATGAAGGAAAGTAATATACACATGTCTCTACTTAGGAGTGTAGACGCTTGTGAAGGTTGTCTTCTCTGCCCCTCTTCTCTCTGGCTCCTTCTCTTCCTTTGCTCATAGCTTACCACTGAGTTTGTGTTTCCCTTCTGTCAGCCAATGATCAAAGCAGGTCAATTCTGAGTCAACCTTGGTCCTTACCCTGATTTGAGTCTCCGGTATCATGGCAGGAGAATCTGGGGCTGGGCCTCGCTCACGCAGGCGTGAGGTGGTTCGTGTGGTTATACGCAAAGGGAGCATGGTGTGGAGGGATGCACAGCTGGTCTGGAGTCCGGCACCGAGAAGTGCAGTAATTGTCTACTACTCCAATTTGCTAACTGTAACTCCCAGTAAACTTTCTTAAAGATGCAACCATCACTGTTCTCGTGTAGTTTCTTTTCCTTAGAGTCCTGCTAGTTTTCTCGTTGTCACATCCTATCATGTCCCCATTTTTCAGGCCTTTCATGTCAAAGGGCCACTGCAAAGAGAGAGCAAACCTTTCTCCGCATATCCTCAACGGGCGCAGTGGCCTTTCAGAGTACGCCAGCGTCATGGACTTGGGCTCAGGACTGACCAGAACTGCTCTTATGAGCCACGGCTGGTGTGGACTTGGCCTAGGAGATGCCCCACATGGGTCGTCATGTAGAGTCCACTGAGGAGGCCACAAAGCATTCACTCCTTACAGGAGCAATCGTGAGACATCTTTTTGGTGTCGCCGTTATGTTCACTGCTGAGAACATGTGGCTGGGAATGCATGTGGGGCTGTCCACAGTCTGGCGAGGGGGAGAGACCTGCAGTGACGCTCGGGCGTACTTACTGAGCACCCCCTGGGGACGTGGGCCTGTGGCTCTCACGACAAATACCAAGTAAAGGCAGCAGCAATGCAGGGAGGTTAAGTACTGTGCCTCTGGCGAGTGAGTCACTGGCCAGCAAGGAGTGCACCAAATGCTTGGTGTCGCAGCCCTCTTTCCATTATACTCCAGTGTTTACTGAGCTAATGCTGTTTCATTTGTGCGTAAGTGAACCAAGTAACCAGGAGAAGGTAACTGGGTCCGAAGCTGTGGTAGCAGCCACTTCCGGTTCACTGTGGTCTGGGTTACTGGCGCCCCCACTCTCTAATGTGGGTAACTGACAAACAGTGACACCCACGAGCAGGTGGCGCTGTGCAGCCTGCTGTGTGGGGAGCTATTTCCAACAAGGGCGGCCATTGCGCAGGCGCCGGCACAGGGAAATTCACTCAGGCGATGCTTCCAAATCGGGACGAAGTATGGGAACGGCCGGCGACAGAAAAGTTTGATCTAAGAACTGTTTTCTCACAAGGAAATAATGAACTAAAGTCAGGAGTTTAGAATCTGTTTGAAATAAAATTTGGCTGAAAATACATCACTCCTCTTTTTAGAATTTCATGCTGAAGAGAAAACACGGCTTCTTATCAAGCCACTGCTAGGCATGTGGTTGTCCCTCAGACATTTGCACAGCCCTGAAAACGTCGCAGCACTGAAAACGTCTCCCCAGCTTCGTTTCACAGTCCCGTGGGCACGTCACCACGGCAACATGGGGCCCATGGCCAGCCTGTTCTCACTGGGGGCTTTCGCCATTTGGGAATAGCTGTGTGGACAGAGGGCGAGCCTTTAAGTTTCTTGAATGGATGATGCAAAGGTATTGAATGTACCCTGATGTATTCGATTTTTCGGGCTTGGCACCTTGGTAGGGCAACATTTGAAGGGGGCCTCTGGATTCCTATTCATGGGTGCCTGGTCTGGCTCGATTTTGCATTAGCTGACCGACTTCTGGCAAAATACCGAATTTCTCTGAGGCTCTTTTCCCACCTTATGAGGTGGGAGCAACGGTCATATTTTCCTTACCAAGGTCAAACAAGAAAGTTTGCACACAGAGAAGGTCAACTGCTGCTGGACTCTGAGCTCTTTGTTGGAGAACTGATCCAGGACAAGAACAAAGCCTAGCAAATGAATTCCAGGAACATGCACGGCTATTCCAGAGATGAGGGTGGATATCAGTCTGGCCTTGAGAGACAAAGTCCAAATGGGATTAAATGTGAAGAATTTCGTTAGTGGAAATGATGGCCTAACATAGACTGTGGGCTGGAGAGAAGCAGGAGAGCCACAGGGGTGCCCGTGGTGAGGCAGAGCAGAGGGAGCCCCACGAGGGCCTGCAGCTCCTGTGGGGGTCAAGAGTGCCTGCGGCTGTGCCTGGGGCTCAGGAGGTCAGCAAGGCCTGCCAGGGAAGCCTCCTGCCCTCCAGGAGGGACCCACTTGCTGTCTCTACCACACTCAGGGGTGGGTAGGAGGAGCTCGAGGGAAGGCAGCCCCAGCACAAATGAAGGACAGAGTGCAGAGCCCAGATACAGGGGCCTTTGGCCAACTCTATTCTCCATATTTTAAAGTCACAAGACCGATTATCATTGTCATAGAGAACTCAGTAATCCAGAAGCTCTGCATTTCCTGAGGGCTGGAGCTGCTGCACTGCAAATTCTGGGTGATAAAAGAGGCAAAGACTATGTCTGTTACTCAAGCACATGTGGCTCCAACATCAACCAGAGATGGAATACGTGGGCCTGGGAGAACAGGGAGTGGGCGCCGGGCTGGGCTGTGCTCTGAAGGGTGGGTGAACAGGTGGGTGAGCGGGTGGCTGGGCTCCACGTGAGGCTGAGATAACACAAGCTAGGGCTGGAAGGCTAAGAGTGCAGGTGTGCCTAGGGAGACGCGTCCCACCCAGTATCTGAGTATCTGGGCAGAAGGTGAAGGAAGTTGCAAAAGGGCCTGGGCTGTAAGGTGACACCACAGAAAGGCTGTCTTGGGCTAAGCTGCGGAGCTCTTGGAATATGAGGCGAGACTTCATTTTAAATGTGACCTGTAACTTTTGTATCTGATAAGTTCAGTCAAATCCCCTCAGGATTTATCCTGAAACCCTGTACTGCAGTTTGTAGATCCTTTGTCAGTGTCAGCCATGGGGATGAGTCATGGCCACTGCTTGACCAATCTGTTCTCTGTGAAAGCCTGAGAGAATGTTTTCTCTACATGTGGCTCTCCTTAGGCACACTCTACATCATCGATCACTTTCCTCTGAGGCCCCATTATCTCCTTGATCCTAAAATTTGGGACACCACTGAGTTACATGATGTTACAGTAC
>NDGN011433997.1:0-11921 GCA_002564285.1 Tympanoctomys barrerae | reverse complement strand
GGGCTGAGCTGGCCACACACACACACACACACACACACACACATAAATAAAAATTTTAAAAAAATAGAAATTACTAGAAACATGGACAAAAGTTAGGAAAAACAGTTCATAAAAGAGAAATCTACAGGTTAATTATATGATGAGACGTTCAACCTCCCTCAAAATGCAGATTGAGAGAAGGTAGTACTTTTCACCTGTGGATGGACAGAGTTAGGAAGGGTAATATATAATGCTGGGCAGGATGGAAGGAAGAAGGAACTCTTCACGCACTGCTGGAATGGGACTTGGGCAGCCTCTGGGAAGTGAATTGAGGGATAGTGCTCGCAGTGGTACGCGCACGTGCTGTTGGACCCATCACTTCCTGTCAGGAGTGTATCCTATCCACATAGCCCCAGATCTGAGAGTGGTAGCACACGCCTGTAATCCCATCACTTGGGAAGATGAGGCAGGAGGATTGCTGTGAGTTCAAGGCCAGCCTGGGCTACATAGTGAGACCCTGTCTCAAAACCACAGCAGATATTTTTCACAGTGTAGGTTGTAAGTTATAATAAGGGGAAAATATCTTGATATGTATATGTGTAGTCCCAACATAATGCTAATTAAATTATATTTTGAAGTAATCGTGATTTACTTTCTCAGTTGTAAACAACCAAACAACTTGCTTAAGCAGTAATAGCACCAACAGGACTCTGTGCACAATTTTTTTTTTTTTTTTTTTTTNTGGTACCAGGGATCAAACTCAGGACCTTATACTTGCCAGGTAAGCACTTATTCCACTGAGCTATCTCCTTGGTCCCATCTGTGCACAATTTATTGGTGCACAGAAGGGGAAAATCCAGGATGCGTCTAGGAGTGGCTGGATCTAGGGACCCAAGGCCTTCCTTTTGTGTGTGTGTGTGTGATACCAGGGATTGAACTCAGGACCTTGCGCTTGCCAGGCAGGCGCTTACTCTACTGAGCTGTCCCCCTGGCCCCTCAAGGCCTTTGTTGGGAAGTCAGCTTTTCTGTTTCTACATTCTGCTTGCTCCTGCAGCGCTCGTTGCCAGGCATGGACACCCATCGCAGGTTCAGATTTTCTTTTTCTTTTTCTTTTTTTTTTTTTTTGTGATACCAGGGATCAAACTCAGGACGTTGCACTTGCCAGGCAAAGCAGTTATTTCACTGAGCTATCTCCCTGGCCCTTTAAAAAATATTTATTTATTTATTTATTTATTTATTTATTTATTTATTTTGAGACAGGGTCTTGTTAATGCAGTTTGGGCTGGCGTGTGCTCACTTTGTAGCCCCCAGGCTGGTCTGCAGCTTGCAGAGATTCTCCTGTCTCAGCGCAGGTTCAGGTTGCTAAAGCTTAGTGACCCCAGGATGAGCAGTGAGCCCCATCTAAATTACATGGAGTGGGGAGGAGGTGGGGAGAAGTCCTGGGGGAAGTCCCAGAACTGTGCATTAGCTTCTTTAGAGAGACAGAAGCAAGTGTGTGCATGTGAGTGTGGAGAGCAGGAGCTGGCTTGTGCTTACGGAGGCCGAGCAGTCCCGGAGATCAGGAAAGCTAGTGTAGTCCCAGCCCAGAGCCAGCAGGCTTGAGGCCGCAGAGCAGCCAGTGTGGCGGTGCAAGTCAGCAGGCGGTAATGCGCAGCACCGTTGGGTGCTCGCGGGAGGAGCCCGCTAAGAGAGCTTTGAGTCTGTTCCACCTCCGGTGGACTGGAAGAGGCCTGCCCCATGGGAGTGCACTCTGCTCTGCACAGCCTAGGGATTCAGATGCTAATCTCATCCTGAAACACATGCAGACACACCAGACAAGTATTTGGTCAAGAGTTCAGGTACCTACTGGCCCTGTTACACTAGCACGTAAGCCACACACAGTGGTGCACATCTGAATCCTAGCTCCTCGGGATGCTGAGACAGGAGGATCACAAGTTTGAGGCCAGGCTAGGCACTTAGTGTCTCAGAATAAAATTTTTTAAAGGGCTGGAGATGTAGCTTAGTCGTAGAGCACTTGGCTAGCATATATGAAGCTCTGAGTTCAATTCCTAGTACAAAAAAAAAAAAAAAAAATGAAACAGGTAACTGCTGGGAGCCGCTGAAGCTGACATTGATCCTGTGTGGGAGGGCAAGCTGAGGCCTCGTTGCCTAAAGCGGTCAAGCTGTCTCGGTCTTGATTATCACAAACAGCAGAAGCGGGGGGTGGGGTGTACTTCCTGCACGGTCAAACCAACGATGTCTGTGTGTTGCATGGTAGAGCAAAATGCAGCCACAGAAAGATGTGGTTACTTCCGTGTAGCTGGTAACACTTTTAAAGTCAATTAAACTTTCTAACCACCTTTTGAGGAAGGAACTATTTTCGTCATCACTTAGCAAATAAAAGCATAGAGAACTTGCATAACTCACCCAAGGTTGCGCCCAAGGACTGAGCTGCTATTTGAACTCCAGCTCCAGACTCCGTGTCCTGAGCCACTGCTAAAGTGCACGAAGCTGGTTGCCCAGCAGGAGGCCAGTTGATACCTCCGTGGAAACAAGGGCCCCTGATGTCCACAAAAGTTTACCTGGTTTTTGAAAGAAAATCATTGGGAACAATGCCTGAGATTGTCATTAGTGTTCACTTCTGAGGGAAATGTGGATGTTGGTTTGGCTTCTTTTCACTTTAGACCATTCTGTAGTATTTAGCATTTTTACTATGAGCTTGGCTCCATTTTGGAAATTAAAAATATCTATAGTGGATGTGTTGTTTTCTGTTTACTCACAATTGGAATCTTTGACACTAGAGTGTGTTTCTAACTACCAATCTGTGTGGCTTCTTTCCATGTCTATAGATGACCCTGGTAGGCTATGGCTTCTCCTTCCGCTATTGCCCAAATGGCAGACATGTGGCCTACACAGAAGGCAGCAGGAGCCCACATGAGGGGGACCTCGAGTTCATTAGCATGGACCTACACAAAGGGTGTGGTAAGAAGAGAGGAGGGGCTTGGGCTCAGGAGACACTTCTCATTCATGGGCAACTCTCGAGAGTTTACGAGTACAGGCAGCAGATGGGCAGGCATAGGAGAGGCTTAAAGGTGTGAAGGTAAAGGATCGGGACTGTGGCCAGCACCTTGGATACATAAAGGAAATAGGGGTTAAAGTGCCTACAAGCAGGTGCAAAGGCTAGGGATTCCATCCCCAGGGCCTGCCGTGCTGGCCCCGCCCCCAGGGCATGCTGAGCCGGCAATTGAGACTGGGCGTGGTGGTGTGCACCTGTAATCCTAGCTCTTGGGAGGCTGTAAACAGGCAGATCACTATGAGTCCAATCTAATAGGGAGACCCTGAACACCTTGTAGACCCTTCCCTAAAAAAAAATTAATTAAAAAAAAAAAAAAGGAAATAAACTCTCAGAACACAATTCAGCCCTTACAGCTTAGTTCAGCGCTGAGAACACAAGGACATTGGAATACTGGCTGTGGTGCCATTCAGCACCAAGGACAGCAGCCTGCTGGCCAGGGAATCCTTGCTTTCTGGAGCTTGGATTCCGGACCTGGTGTAGACTTTGAAGATGAGAATTACCTTAGTGTAATCCAGCTGAAGAGGTGGTTGTCTTTCCATATGTGGAGCATGGGAGTGATGTCTGTATTGGACTTACTGCCTAAATCCTGGGAAAGGAGGAACTGATCCTGGGGAAGAGTGCAGAGTGGAGAATTCAGAGCAGATTTCATGACCCCCTTGCTCTCAGCTCCCTTAAAATCATGACTGTCCTTGTAGCAGTCTTTATCCTCCTACCAGACTGAGCTCCCCTAGGGTAGGGATGACACCTGTGCCTCAAGCATCAGGTGGCAGGAGGTTGGCACAGTCAGTACACATTTGTCAACTGCTTCCCCAAAGTCATCTAAATTATGTGATTTGGGAGGCAGAAGAAAAATAGAAACCTCGCATTCTTCTGTCTGACACAGGATGCGCTACTTGTCTTCCTAGGCTCCTTTGTATTCTCTTTTCTTTATGACTTTTTTAAAAAAATATGTTTAGTACAGGTTCTCACTGTGCAGCTCAGATTCATAGTGATCCTCTTGTTTGCAGCCTTCCCAGCTCTGGGATTACAGGCACATGCCATCATGCTGGGTCTTGGTGGCCAGCTCAACGTGCCTGGGGGCAGGACATGTGGCATTAGTGCCAGGGATCAAAGCCCAGTCCCTGCCTGAGCAGGGCTTAGTCTGCTTAGCTATCTTGCCGGCCCTCCTTTATATCTTTAACTCTGTACTATTATTAGCTCTTACTAAACCATTCAGGGCTGAGACCCAACCCAGTTCCTGTGTGGGTTTTCAACAGGTGAGATGAGGCCTACACAGGGGTTCTGAGGACTTGCTGAAGGAGAGTGTGTGAATGAAGATGAGTAGGTGGGGAGTGGGCTAATGAGAGAGAATAAAGGTGATTGAGTGAGCCAGTTGTGGAGAGAATGAGTGAGATTAGAGACTGAGGATTGAATGGATAAATGAATAAGATAGCCCACATGGCTGGAAAGTGAATGCAGATGTGCAGTTGGGAAAAAGAAGAGCGGGAAGGAGCGAGAGAAAAGGAGTAGGTATGCACACATCAGAGATTGGAGCATCCAGACTGAGCTGCTTGCTGCCTCTTCATGTTCCTCTCCAGGGCCTTCCCGCCGCAGTGACCTCCAGTCCCTTGGCTACTGTGTGCTGAAGTGGCTTTATGGGTCCCTGCCATGGACAAAGTGCCTTCCCAACACCGAGGAGATCATGAAGCAGAAGCAGAAGTGAGTCTAGGGAGCAGCAGAATCCAGCAGTGCCTGGCATCCCTAGGGTGGGGAGGAACTGAGATCCTAACAATAAGCAGGAAGGAAGAGAGCTGGCCTCCCGCAGAGCCAGTGTTCTCTGCAGCCTCAGGCATGTGTGCTTCCCTCATTCCAGCAAGCTCTGGAGCTGTGCTACCTGGGGTTGGGATCCAGTCCCATGATTATGGGCTGTTGTATATTTAGCTTGACTTTTCTGATCCTCAGTCACCTTTTCTTGGGATTGTGTCCAATTAGCACCCGTGTCACAAAGTTGTGAAACAATTCAGGGGAGTCAGAAATAGACATAGCTCTTATCACAGGATTTATGTGCTTCTTGTGCAGGACACCATGATTTATTTGTGACAGGCAGCCTGAACAGGTTAGGCTCAGACCTTGCCTAAGCATCCAACACCACCAACCACCCAGGCCATGCCACCAGTATCTGTGCCTTTGCCTTATAAGACTTAGAAGTCTCACCAGTTGTACTTTCAGTGTTCAGCACCGCGGACAGCGCATTGGGCAGGATTCAGCGCCATGGACAGATACAGGCCTTGCGTTACTTCGCTGTTCAGTACCGAGGACAGCGAAGAGGAATAGCATGTTGGGTGTGGAATTCAACACCAAGGACAAAAGAGGGGGAGTCAACACCTGGACACAGTAGGCAGTGCTAAACTGTGGTGTTGGTCCAGTAACAAAGAAAATAGCATTTGTCCACAGGGAAACTGTAAAAGTCCCCAGCGGTTAGTCTGGATCTAGAGCAGACGTAGAGATGATGTCCCCCCAAAATCATCTAGGCAGTTTCCAAGCGGGTGATTGACTGTCTGCATCTACGAGCATGAGGTCCAAAAGGAGTCTCAGACATTGGGGCTGTCTCAGCAGTCGTCAGCTGGAGCCCTAGGAAGGTACACACGGTAGGAAGAGTGTGAACTCGCCAGTGAATGGTATCAGGACTCACGCTTCCCAGTTCTCCATGCAGGGTCCCTTGTTCCCACTGAACCTGACCCCCCTTTTATTTTACCTCTATCTCCCAGTTCCTTTCTGTCAACCATGGAAAGCCACCCAAACACACTTAATATGCATTTTACCGATATGTGTGTTTAGCTGTGTTTGTACCTGTGAACTGTGTAGTAGTCCTGCTGTGTGTCTTCTGCATAAATGATGCTCTTCTGGGAGTCTGTTTCTGGCTCTTTTCACTCAGTGCTGTTTCTCAGCTTCAGCTGCCTCATTGTGTACTACTGACTTCACTGTTTCTGACTCCTGTTTCTAAATTGGTTTTGTGTGAGTGTGCCTGTGTCCTTGAGTAGTGTGATAGTCCTGTGTGGTTTACCTCGCACAAAGGAGAGTACGGAAACCCCCACCCTAGCAAAATCCAAGTGGATGCCAAAAATGGTGGGTAATATTTTGCTTCTTCCTGTACATAGGTGCTTATGATAAAGTTTATAGGGCCGGGGAGGTAGCTCAGTAGAATAAGCACCTGCCTGGCAAGCAAGCGCAGGGTCCTGAGTTCAATCCCCAGTACCGTGGGGGTGTGGGGTGGGGAAGGGCAACTCTCCTAACAATTTGACCAGGGAGATGGCTCAGTAGAATAAGTGCTTGCCTGGCAAGTGTAAGGGCCTGAGTTCAATCCCTGGTTCTGCCAAAAAAAAGAGAATAGGATCAGTATTAGCTAGTAATAAAATAGAACAATGTAACAGTGTAACAGTATTCTGCAACAAACATGAGTAAAGTTGCTCTCCTCTTATCCTATACTTATCCTTTTTCTTACTGTTCACAAAAAATAAAGCTGTAGGTAAGGGAAACTACTGTATATTCTAAATTTCATTGTGTCTCTCAATTTCTTTTACTCCTTCTTTTGTTTTTAAGCTTTAGCTACAGTGCTAGTTTAATATTTCTGAATACTTCCCCCAGATCTCTTTGCTTAGATGTATCTGTCCCTGAAAACTCTGTGCTGTTGTTGGGTGTGTGCTTGGTTGGCATGAAAAGCACCATCCCAGAATTCCTCCCTCCCCATGAGCTGTGCTCCATCCCCACTGCTGCAGCAGCTCTCCTGCCTGTCGGTGCTCACAGGAAACGTCTGTTTGTCATGCTGGCCTGCTTATGGCTATGACCTGCTCAGGGCTGCTGTTTGTCCTTGTCTGCCTGGCACCGCTCCACACTCCCCTGTGCTGTCGTCAGGACCACACTAGGTGACTGCTGTCCTACTCAGGCACAGAGCTTCGGTCCACCGCCCGGGCCACACAGCTTCTGAGAAGAAACTTGGGCTCAAGTCCAGCCATTCGGCTTCAGGGGCAGCCCCTGTGGCCTCGGTGCCACTCCCCAGGTGGGCAGCTTGTCTGAGTGGACAGCCTGCCTTCATTCAGCAAAGACCAGACTCTTTCCTGTGTAGGCCCTGTTGTAGGCCCTGGGACACAAGTCCTCACCCTCAGGGGCCTCACAACCCGTGGGAGACAGGCAGTGTTTGTGGGAGTGTGGTGAAGTCCAGGGTGGCTCTAACAGCATGGTGGTGGGAATCTGCTCCTGAAGGGCAGTGAGGCTTTACCCAGTGATGGGGGACGTGCCATTGTGGCACTGGGATGTTGCAGAAAGAGGGAGGCAGGTGGAGAGGGGCCTTCAGCTCCAGGTACACAGGTGGCCATGTTCAGAAGCTATGCCTAGAACCAGCTAGAATATGAGGCCACTGCTCTGAGTTCTTGAAACTTATTTTTACAGTTTCTAGTTATGACAGGTGGTGCTGGTTTTCTGCTCACAGCAGGGAGACAAAGGCCCTTTTGCAGTGAGGCCAGGTGGAAGCCACGAGTCTCAGAGTTAGCACAGGGCCCGTGAACAGGTGTGAAGGTTGAAGCAGCCTGTGTGGCCAAGTTGTGAAGCACTTGTGCAGCACGAGTGTTGAGTGGCTGGGGACAAGCCTTTCCCACAGGGGCACCCCAGGACACTACAGCTCAGATGAGGTAGACGTCTCGAGTGTGGTGGGCGCCTGGACCCCGTGCAGCATGTATGCATCCTTCTTGGGGTCCAAGCTGCACTGCCACTGTCACCCAGCACCAGAGCGCACATGCAGTGCTCTTGGTGGACACAAGCCAGGTAGGCCTGCTGGCCCCGTGCAGTAGTACTCAGGCTGGGAGCACACGGGACAGTGAGAGCAGAGGGAGGCACAGACCCTGCCACAGGCTACAGGAAGGTGCTGCCTTCTAATTGCGTCACCCATTTGTCCCATCAAAATGAAAAAGTAGCTATGGATGAATGGAAAACTGAGGCATCTTCCTGGCTGCTGAAAGGGCCAGCAGGGGCTGCCTGGTCCCTGTCTGTAGAGTACCAGGCCTCCCAGGCAGGTAGGAGGTGTGATTTCTAGGCAGACGGGGCGGCACGCATTGGAACTCATTGGTTCATTCATTCGTTCACTTGATGCCGTAACCGAAAGGACCACAGGGAGACTGTGTCGCAGCATGCACATTTCCTGCTCCGTGAGGTTTGCTCCTCCAGGACATTTGACTGGGGCATTGGATTTGTCCACTCATTCTACTAATTTTTGCATGTTTTTTAGACATGATGGAATGAATGAGTAAACATGACACGGGGCCAGTTCCCACAGGCATTCTGATACGCGTGCACCTTGCAGAGAGCTGATGGGTGTTAGTGAATCCACAGCATGTATTAGGTAGGGTGTCTCCTAGTCGAAACACACATAGAGCTAGGTAATGGGGCTGGGGTGCAGCTCGGTGGGGGAGCACAGGCTCAGCAGGCCCTGGTGGCCAGAGACTGGTGGGAACCCCATGATGTTTCCTCAGGGACCAACCTTTCCAGGTTGGCTGATTCAGCACACCTTCCATTGATTGGTTGATTGATTGATTGTGCTGGGGACCAAACCCACCATGGCCTCGCACATGGTAGCTAACTTCTTTGTCACTGAGCTATGTCCCCCACATTCACAGCAAATCTGTAGAATGTAACTGGCCTCGGGAAGAAGAACTGACTGCGTAGCTCTAGAAGAGCCTGCATTAGAAGGTTCTAGTGGTACATAGTGGCATAGCCTGTAACCTAGCACTCTTAGAGGCTGAGCAAGAGGGCCACTAGTTTGAACCCAGCTGGGCAACTTAGCAACCTAGCGAACACTTACTTCAAGAGAAAAAATAAAGACTGGGGACATAGGTCCATGCAAGGGTCCTGTGTCCACACCTTGTGCCCCAAATCCTCAGTAACCCCAAAGAGAACAGTGTAGCTTTCCTTTCCCTACATGACATACTTCTATCCCTTTAGGTATATTGACACCCCAGAGCTACTCATGAGACTGTACGGTCACTGCAACAGGGTCTCAGGTATGTCTTCAAGGGGGCAGGGACAGGTAAGCCCTGAATGGGTCCTGGCAGATTACACGTGTGATGTGTGCCCGGTGTAAGAAAGAAAAACGTCAAAAAAAATTATAAGAATAATAGCAAACGGGGCCAGGGAGATGGCGCAGTGGAATAAGCACTTCCCGGGCAAGTGGAAGGACCTGAGTTCAATCCCCGGTTCTACAAAAAAAAAAAAAAAAAATTAGAAGAATAATAGCAAAGCCCAAACAGCACCCTTATTAGAGGTAAGGTCTGTCTGTGTGGTGCCACAGTCCACTCTAAGGTGTTCGTTCCTCACTGGGAAATAGATTGTGGTTGTCCTTTGGGCATCCTAAACTCTGCAGTCCTCTATACTTTATTATTGCATTAGGGTTTAAACACCCATGTAGTAGTTGCTTGTAAAAATCATTCAAACACAACAAATATGCAGCATAAAGAGTGAAAGTTGCATCTTCTGAGCCCTCCTGGGAGGCAGTGTCTGTAGCCCTTTGCAGCACCCTTCCTGGAGACAGAAACAGGAGAGGGACAATGTGGCGCCTCTGGCTCCCTACGAGCTCATTTTCAAAGTACAGGTATTTGAAATCGGTTCAGGTCACGACTCAGCTGCGCAATCCTCCATACCCACTGGCCCTCGAAGCTGCTGACTCCCGCTGTTAGCTAGCTGACTTCTGAGTTTGTAAGGGACCAAGCAGGAGGTGGCTCGGGCCAGCATCCGGGAACTCGACCCTCGCCACGGTACTGCTCTGCTGGGGCTTCTGCCTGGTGTTTTTCACGTGGATGAATTGTGAGCTTCTCTGGCAGAGCAGCAGAGGAAGCAGCACCAGGCAAATGAGCAGTCAGTGCCACCTGGGCCTCGAGATGTCCCTGCCCAGGCCTCTCTGGCCACAGGCCCTGGACTGGGGGATTCCACTCACCGTCCCCCGTGCTGGGGTGTCCTTTCCGTAGAGGCCCTGCAGCAGTACCTGAAGGTGGTGATGGCCCTCAGGTACGAGGAGAAGCCGCCCTACGCCATGCTGAGGAACGGCCTGGAAGCCCTGCTGCAGGATCTGCAGGTGTCAGCCTACGGCCCCCTCAACCTCCAGATGGTGCCCTAGGCCAAGCCCAGGTGAGGCAGGTTTGCAAGCCTTCACCCCTGACCCTGACCCTGACCCACTACTGGACCCGCTGCTGACCTCTCTTGGGCTGGGCGGGGCTGAGCCACAGACAGGCCACAGTGCTGGCCAGCTCTCCAGGACTGCACTGTCTGGTTTGGGCAAGTAGCCTGGAACACACGGCTAAGCATGGCCGTGTGGAGAGCTGGAGCCCGGGGCTTTGTCACAGGCTGTGGGAAGAGCTCAAGGCAGGGCTGTCTCCAAGGCCTTGCAAGCAGCGTCGGGGGATCTGCTTCTCTCTCTGCACTTCTGTCCCCTCTGGTACTTGGCCACTTCTGTCCTCTGTCCCCGCCTCACATGGACACCGCTGCCTCTGTGCCCCGCACCCCACTCCACACTTCCCTGGCCCACAGGTCAGCTGCGCAGCTGCATCTGCCCTTTGTAGCTGAGGAATCTGCAGCCATAGACTCGAGCAAGCACAGATCAAAAGTACTTTTAAACATTGCCTCAGTGTTGGATGTGGACAGACTTGTTCTTGGTGTTCCCTAAACAGTGCGGAGCAGCAGCTGTCTCAGTGTTGTCCTTGCACTGGGTTCCACGTGTGAGTTGGGGGCCGCAGGGAGAGGGGAGCAGTTCTCTCCTTTATACAAGACTGAGCGGCCTTGCACATCAGTGCCCTTGGGATCCTGGAACCCACCCGGGAGGCTGTGGAGGGGCCCCTGTCCCCTCTGAGGCAACAGAGGAGGCTGCCCAGCGAAAGCGGGGCATCGCCCAGCGCCAGCCTGTGCAGTTGCCCTCTGCCGCCGTTCGTGGGCTGCCCTGCAGCAGGGCTGTGCCCACCCACACTCCCATCAGCACCACCAGACTGAGTGGGAGTTTGAGGTTTAAGTTCCCAGAGCTGTGGCAGTGCAGCCTGGATCCTGAGCAGGTGCTCATGTCCCCAAGCCTCTCCTCTCTCACTGCGCTGTCATTTCTGTCACTGTACTTGGTCCGAATCACAGCTCCTTGTATAACTTGGGGGCCCCCAGGGGGCGCCTGGCATCGCACTGCTCACAAGGGTTTCTCCGTGAGATGACGCAGGCGCACACAGCTCTTGCACAGAGAACGCTGCAGAAATGCAGTGCCAGAGGGAAGGCCTCTGCACTGACCACAGCTGGCCTCCAGAAGCACTGTGGAGCCGCAAGTGGTGACCACGCCTGCAACTCCAGTCTCGGGAGGCTGAGGCAGGAGGATCGCCTTGAGTTCCAGGCCAGCCTGGGTCACCCAGTGAGCTCAGGACCAGCCTGAATTACATAGTGAGACCCTGTCTTTAAAAAAAAAGCTGAAGTGATGACTGTTTCTGTCACACTTGTGTCTCTGGTCTCTTTTTCTGGCCCAGCTCAAGGCAGAGGCCCCTTGAGTGTTCACCAGGGGTGCCACTTCTGTGAGGACAGACCTCACTGCCGAGGGGGTTCAGGGGGAGGCTGCCAAGGCCAGCCAAGACGCTGGAGATTCACCAAGCATGGCGAATTGAGACCTTGAAGTGCCCTCCCTTCTGCGACCACTGACGCCTGCCTGTGCCCGGTGGCCACTCACTCCACTACAGGCCTGTCCCTCAGTTGGAGCTGAACAAAGCCATGGTCTTGAGTAACACCAGTGGCACTTTGCCGTGGCCACTGACTGGCCTGTCCTCCCCTGTGCGCCATCCGTGTGTGCCCCCTGCCTTCTCCCCTCTCATGTCTAAGTGTGCCCCCTGCCTTCTCCCCTCTCATG
>NDGN011433972.1:0-24686 GCA_002564285.1 Tympanoctomys barrerae | reverse complement strand
TTGCCTATCCCCCGACTTGGAGTGGTAACACTTTGGGAGTGTATCATTTTCTACTCGCGTGTACAGGGGCTCGCAGCTAGGGGTTTGCCTTACATCTCAGAGGAGGCTTCGGACCTCTCAGCACTGGCGAAGCGATCAGGGCTTTGGCAAGCCTTAGAGTTGAACTGAATGCCTTTTGCCCTTAGGGCTGTGCGTCTTTCTCCAGCGCTGGGGACAGAATATTACAGCCTGTATTGAGATGTTTCCCGAAGCCGGAGGGGTCAGATGCAGGGCTTTTCAGAAGTGGCTGGATGCAGATGATGCGATGGTGGGATTAAGGGTGTGGTGCTGGGATTAAGGGTGCCCCACCCTGGGCATGCGTGACATCACAGAAAGGGCAGGTGTCCTGGATGAAGTGTAGGGGCCAGTGTGGTTGCTGCTGTTACTTTTCCAGGTTCACCTGCCATCAATTCTTTCTCCTCTGCGATGCCCCCTGCTGTGCCCCTCAGCCGTTCCACCCTGCCTTGGAGCCAGCTGACTCTGGCCTGAAACCTGTACAAATGTAAGCCAAAATAAACTTTGCTTCCTTCAAGTTTGGGTGTTGGGTACTTGGTCTCAGCAAAGAGAAAACGCAGATTTTATCCCCAGTGCCTCTAAGCCATCGTCACCCTCACCATGGAGCAAAGCCATTTAAATCCCATAGCATTGCTTTTGTTACAGTTCTTTCTGAAACGGGGTCTTGCTGTGCAGTTCAGGCTGGCCTTGAGCTCACTTTGTAGCCCAGGCTAGTTTCAAACTCACGACTCTGCCTTAGCGCCTGGAGTGCTGGGATTATAGGCGTGCACCCCCACACCCGGCTTGTGAGTGTATTTTGACTTGTTTGATGTGACAGTAGGTCCTCCATAAATAAAAATATCCAGGGTAAAAACACAGCTTGGTAAAGGGCCTTAGGCTGAGAAGAATTCGTGGACCCAATTAGAACTGACTCTATTCTTAAAATGACCTGTGCTCAGGTTGGGCTGGCACCCACTCTGTTTAGCCCCAGTACCCAGGTCTGCACCAGCTGAGAAAATTACCCATTTACGATATTGTAGTGGTTGATTGATTGCGTTAACTTGAGAAGCTTAGAAGATTAAGTCTACACCCTAGGGTGGAGAGGACCCACCCTCGGGTGGCTTGGGCCTGGATGGTAAGAAAAGGGAAAAGAAGGAGGACAGTCCGGCTTCCATCCTTCAGCAAGCACCAGTCTCTGCCTTCAGCGTGAATGACGTCCCCTGGCTGCTAGGGCCGACTCTTCGGCCTCCACCTTAAGTCCTTCAGCCTCCTGTCCAAGACCCATCGGCCTCCCGATACGGACTTGCAAGGACACTGCAGCGACCTTGGGCTGACTCCCTCGGCCTCCAGGGTGCAGGCGCCCTCTGCACGCTTCCCACCTGACGCTGCGGCTGACCCGCGTAAGCCAGTCTTGTAATTACTTTATACATTTACATATCTTGAGTTATGCCCGTTTCTCTAAGTCAAACCCTGACACAGATATGAAGGGATTAGCTAAAGACTTTGTAGTGAGCGGATTTGAATCCACTACTGGAGAGGCATGAAGACCAAGAAGGTCTGCTATTTTCTTGTCTAGTTTTTCTTTCAGTGAGATTTATTTCTTTTCCTTTCATTTATACATATTTTTAATTAAAGAAAAGCAACCCCCCTGCACTGGAACTAACAGTGAGAAATCTTTGGTGAGTTACTAAAGGAAATAAAAGTGGGAGAAACTAAAGTATTGATATGGTTAAATTGTATTTACAGCTCTTGGACTGTTTTTGACTATTGCCAAAATCTTACTATCAATTTATTTCTACAAGGGCTGGTGAGATAGCTCAGTGGACTAAGTGCCTGCTTGGGCAAGCATAAGAACTGGGGTTTGATTCCTGGTGCTGCGCCGGGCCCGCACGCTGGACACACTGAGCTGGCCACCGAGGCCAGGCATGGTGGCGTATGCCTGTAATCCCAGCGCTGGGGAGGCTGAGACAGGAGGATCACTATGAGTCCAAGCTGTGAGACCTGTACCAAATACTATATATATATATATATATATACAGTATATATACACTATATATATAGTATACTATACTATATACTATACTATATACTATATATATAATTTCGACAGATCATATAAATATATATCTAGTTATTCAATGCCTACTTGTTTAGCACCTAAACTGAGGATAGAGAACACACAAAGATAAAATATCTATTCTCAGCTAGGTATATGAGGAGAAGATATTAAAAAGTAAAGGCAAACATGTACCATATCAACTGTCAGTGAATGTTATGAAAAAACTAAAGAGAAAAGGATAAAAAAAATGAAGGCCACTCTAATTCAGATGGTGTTAGGAAGGCTTTTCTGACAAAATGATGATGGAGTGGTTGTTCCTGAGAGCGGATCTCCCTGGATAATGCAGGTTGGCCTTAAACTGCTCACTACCGAGCCAAGGCTAGTCTCAAATTTGCAGTGACCCTCCTGCCTCTGCCTCCCAAGCGCTGGAATTACAGGCCTGCACCACCACCTCAGGCAAGATGGTGATCGATTTAAATCAAGTTAAGGCAGAAGGTAGGCCAAGACATTCAGTAACTTCCTAGAAACTCTCTTCTCTCCTGGCTACATCACCTTGTTGCCCAACTTTGCTGAGCCTAGTCTGTAAAATTCAGAGAGGATGAAGAACACACATTGTAAATGACAGTGGTTATTACTTCATCCTCACAGGCTGCTGGGATTATTGGTGTGAGCTGTCACTTTTTTTTTTTTTTTCTTTTTTTTTTTTGCGCAGAACTGGGCTCTGAACTCAGCCCCTTGTGCTTGCTAGGGAGCGCTTATTCCACTGAGCCATCTCCCCCGCCGAGCTGTCACTCTTAGCAGCTCCGGGCATTGGTAATTGAAAATCTCATTCAAGGGCTGGGGAGATAGCTCAGTAGAATCAGTGCTTGCCTGGCAAGTTCAAGGTCATGAGTTCAATCCCCAGTACTGCCAAAAAAAATAATAATAATAATAAAAAAATCTCATTCAGAACCCAAAAATAGAGCAGGCCTTGCCTTTTACAAATTCAGAACGTGGTTAATTGTTAGCTTCAGTTCCTTCATCTATAAATTTAAGACAATGGTCACGTTGACACTGGAGATATTTATTGTTGTTAAATAGACATTTATTGAGCCACCTCTATTGAGACACATTGAGCCACAGGCCAGGTATGGTTTTAAATTCTGGAAATGAATTTCACGTAATTCACAACCACCCAGAAAACCAAGTTCCACTTCTGTCTTTTTTTTTTTTTTACGATAGGGTCTAGCTATGCAGTTCAGGCTGGCCTTAAGCTCACTTTGTAGCCCAGGATTGTCTCAAACTCACGATCCTCCTGCCTCAGCCTCCCCAGTGCTGGGATTACAGGCGTGCGCCACCACGCCCCCCCCCTTCCCAGTACTACTTTTAATGGTGTTTTACGTGGGTTCCTACCCAAAAATCCTGGCTCCAGAACGTGGCAATGTGAGATTGGTCTTGTGTCTAACAGATTAGAAAGAGCTCAATAACTCAGCACGTAAATAAAGGTGGTGGTGATCAATTCTAAGCGGCGGCTGCTCCAGAATTTCCCCTTATGAAAAGTTTAGGACAACCGGTTTTTTGAAGCGTAAATTTAGGGATATTTGTTCAGCAACCTTAGGGGACAGCGTAGCAACCACAACGATTACTTAAATTGGGGGTTTTTTTGGAGGGTTGACGGGAACTGCGGGAACGGGGGAGCTCGCCGAGCGCCCTCGCAAGATTGCGCTGCGAACGCCTCTCCACCCCCGCCCCGGGCGCAGTCTACGCCGCGGTCCCCCCCGCCCTTTTTCTGCCGATGGTTTCTCCCGTTCTCTCCGCCGCCTCGGGTTCCGGGCTCTGAGTCACAAAGCGCGGGTCACGTGCGCGTCCGCGGCGCTTTGTGGCATCAGGCCCCGCCCCGGCCCCGCCCTCCGCGCACGCCAGGCCCCGCCCCGCGTGCGCCGCCCGTGCGGTCCCTGCCTAGAGACCCCGGAGTGCGGCGCCCGCCCGGAGCCAGGCCGCGTCCGCCATAGCGCCTGGCTTGGAGGTGTCGCCGCCGCGGGGTGAGGGCCGGAGAGCTGCAGGGGGGGCCAAACAGACAGGGAGCCCGCGAAGCCTTCGCCCCCCGCCGCCGCCTGGCCGTTCCTGGGCCTCCCGCCGCGGTCCGGGCCGAAAGGCGACGGGAGCGAGAGGCGAGAGGAGCGCGGAAGATCGGCGAGAGGAACGTCGGGCGCCTCGGCGGTGTCCCCGGGGTCCGCCAGAGCCCGGCCGCCGGCGGGCCCGGCTGGTGAGGAAGTGCTTCGCGGCCTAGTCGAGGCCCGGCGCGCTTTGTGTCCGCGCGGCGGCGGCCGCGGGGGGAGGCGGAGCCGGCGGCCCGAGGGAAGGAAGGAAGCGCGGCCTCTCCTCCGCGCCGCCGCCCGCGCGGCCTGGCCTGGGCCGCGGCCGCCGCGCCTTCCTGCGGGGACCCGGCGACGGGGTGTGTGGTGGGGCCTGGGCCTGGGCCTGGGCCGGGGACGCCGACGCCGGGCTTCCGGAAGCGGAAGGAGGCGAGAGGCCGCGCGTGGACTCCCAGGCCCTCCCTCGGCCTGCTCCCGGGGCCTGGGTCCCCCGGTCCACGGAGAGCGAGCGAGCGAGAGACCGGCCGGGAGGTGCGGCCGCGCCATGGACCCCTGACCCCGCGGGGTCGCTCGGACTCTCACGCGTGGACTGATCGCGACGGACTGCACCGCCCGCCCCGGCCGCTGCGGCCCTTAGCATGAGCGAGGGGCACCCGGCCGGGTGACGCTGCCCGTTGGTGGATTCGCGGTCCCCTGCCCGTACCGCTCCTCCTCCTCCCCTCCCCCCGGAGCGATCCCGAGTCTCGGGGTAGCTCGGCATTACTGTTCTCACGAACCCCTGCGTGTGGTTGGGGGGTGTTGAATCTGAGGCCTCAGGGGCCTTCGGTGTCTTTTGAGTGTTTTATGTGTGTACATATTTTGCTCTTAAATTTATAAATATACATATATTGAGCGTGTCCACGTCTCCTCGCTGAACCTTAGGCACCCTTTGGCACAATGTCCTGTGTGCATTATAAATTTTCCTCCAAACGCAACTATGACACGGTCACCTTTGATGGGCTCCACATCTCCCTCTGCGACTTAAAGAAGCAGATTATGGGGAGAGAGAAGCTGAAAGCTGCAGACAGCGACCTGCAGATTACCAACGCGCAAACCAAGGAAGGTAAGAGTCTGGGGCCCGTTCCAGAGCGAATACTACAAACTGAGAGGCCCAAGTGGAAACCCAGCGCCATCATTCTTTTAAGACTTGAGATACAGCTCTCATTGATAGCCAAGGGCCACGGGGCAGCCGACCTTGGCGTTTACTTGGTTAATTTGACTTCTGTATATGTGGATCATCTGTCAGACTAATCCGAAAGCTAAGTCCGATTATTCTCGGGGTTTTCTAAACTGGGGGGGCAGGCGAGAGAGGGAGGTTGTTGTTACGCTGTCTTCTGGGTGCTTCCCTTGTGTTTTGTGACGTGCTTTTGTCAGGAGAGTCTAAACAAGGTTTCTTCGCGAAGCAGGGAGTCAGTTTCTCCTTCCGTAACCCACCATTGGATGGAGTTTAACAGCGAGTTGTGAGTCTCACCCACCCCTTTATTTCGAGTTGCCGGAATTGTTCAGAAGGGAGCCTTACCTTTGTGTTTGGGAGTACAGTCAACGTCAGAATTGTATTTGGGCCTTAAAGGGTTATTGCTTTTGTCTTGTCTGTAAATGGAATTAGTAATAACAGTAATTTAGTTGAATTTTTAGTTCAGCATATTACTCTTAAGATTTAGCAGTTCAGTAAAATGCAAACGTACTGATGATTTAAAGTAGATTTGTGTAACTCCGAAAAATGGTGGGCTTCTACTTTGGGTACAGATCAGCCACTGATTAGAATCCCCGAGCTCCTTTCACATGCCGAAAGTGAACTGTTGGGAACTGAGCGGTAGTGGTGTGAATGCATCCAGGAATCTTTGGCTGAGCCTGTTTCGGTTTCTTTTGTGGGGTGGGGTACAGTAATGCTGATGTGTGATTCGTGGTCGGTCTACCGAGGTGTAGTGAAGGGATTTGATGAGGTAGCCAGAAGTGCTAATTTTGTGCTAAAGGTAATTTTGGATGCCTACGGTGTTGAATGGAATTTTTGTATGTTTAGGCTTTTTTTAGTTACCTCTAGCCTGTAGTTTTTCATGTAGAGAACAAGTTTTTTTATTTACAGCGTAGACTTGAGTGTGATTGCTTCAGGCTAAAGAAAAGCAGTACTGTCATATCATGAACCCAGAAATACCCTTGAAGGAAAAACCTTATTGATAATGTGCTAAAGGATATTGTTTGCTTTCTTTTAAAACAAGTGTCAATTGTAATTACTGTATTCTCCTGTTTGGGGAAAGAAAAAATTGTTTAGCCATGAACAATTGAGAGACAGCTTTTTATAAATACACGGAAAGTGTCCTGCATATTGTAATCACAGCTCATGGAACGGATGTTTTTTAAATTTTAGGCCATCTTGCCATATTGAGTGTGAATGAGAGGAAAGACACTGTAAATAAAACTAGGATTTAAGGGAATGTAAATTATCACATACCATGCAGGCTTCATATTTACATGAGCATGACACGGTTGAATCATCTGAGGCTAGGTTGTCCACCTAGCAGTTAAGTACAACTTTTAAATTAGAGCAGGTTGTGCTTCAAGGAACTTTGTCTACAAAATTGAAGAGTTTGTGAGTTTTTGTTATTCTGGTCTAGGAAATACAAACATGATACGTGACCTGGACCCTGCAATCCAGGGAAACCCTTTGCCTAGCAGCATACTTTTATGTATTGTGTTGAGAAATGTTAATGTTAGGTTGGCTAAGCTGTGGGAGACAAAAATGTGTGTGTTAAGTCCTCAAACTAGAGGAGAAAAACATCATTGACATAGTAGTTACTTAATTTAATGGAAAATAATATAAAGTGTTACCTGACAGAGTAAAAATACCACTTGGTTTTAGCACTAATCAGTGAATGAAAGGTTGCAAAAGAAGTCTTTTGCTGTACAAGAGATTGCAGAGGAGAAAATGAAGTGGATCATTTTAGTTTGAACCGATGTTTAAATTACCTAATGTACCATGTTTCTGCAAAACATCCCTTAATTCCTTAAAGTATTATAAGACCAAAATGCTTGGGTTGTGTGGTTTAGACCTCAGAATATTGCTTATTTCTTCCTAGGCAGTATTTCACACTGGATCCCAAACGATTTCATTATACATGAAAAGCTTTGCTTGTATGTATCAATGCCAACCCCCAAGAAACAAATTTTAGAAGCTGAATGTGAAGTACTTTTAATATAGACCTTTGCTGCCTGGCATGGTGGTGCATGCCTATAATCCCGACCCTCAGGAGGGCGAGCTGGGAGATGCAGTGCAAGTTCAGGGCCAGCCTGGACTGCCCTGCAAGACCCTGTCTCAAAAAAAGAAAAAAGGCCTTTATTGTCTTTTTGGTTCTCTATTTCTCGAATTCCTCTTGTTTTGTTTTGTTGTTTTTTGGCCTTTGGTTTGTCTGAGCAGGGAGGCTGTTTGTTTGAGACAAGGTCTAACTTTGTAGTACAGGCTGTTCTTATACTCATGATGTAGCCTAGGCTGGCCTTGAATTTACAGTGATCTTACCTCTGCCTACCAAGTGCAGGGCCATGCCTTTCATATTTTTGGATAAAAACTTACACATGCATGTCTGTCTGTCTGTCCTTTCCTTTCCTTCCCTTTCCTTTTCGGTACCGGAAATCAAACTCTGTACCTTGCACTTGCCAGGTAGGCGCTGCCCCACTGAGAAATAACCTTGGCCCACTGGCATTTCTTTTGAAGTGAAATGATGGACTGCTGTGTTAAGGAATTATTTTAAGCATAAAGTACTTTTAGGGATAGAAAGCGTTGAGATCCAGGCCCTTAAGTGGTCAGTTAGAATGCCTGTTTGAGGGACACTGGGTCAACTGACATTTTAGTACTGCTTAGCATACTACTATGCTATACTTAACATACTAAGCTGTTACAGTTTGAGAAATATCCTGTCATATTTTTCATACTGTTTTGGTTTTAGAACAAATTTATTAAAAATCCAACCTCTGCTATTCTGACTCAGAGCTTGCTTGGAATTTGGATTTGTCATCAGCTGTCCAAGATAATGGTGATAGTCTCATATTGGCAGGTCTAAATCTAGGAATTGCATCACTCTAGTTGGATACCTGCAAAATACAGCCAGTTACTTGAAATGTGTCCACAGAACTTTATCCTGAATGATTGAGTTTTAATAGAGTATAATAAAAACATGACTAAAACTACTGTATATATACATGAAAACCTAAAATGCCTACACATGTAATTAATGAGATAACTAGAAGAGTCTAGAGTCACCAAATTGTGCTAAGCAATGTAAATGAAGCAACTTTAATAACATTAAAAGTGAAACTTGATGTCTAGTTGTGGGGTTGAGGGGTGGGTCTCTTAAGTGAGTTTTGGAGCTCTGAAGTTTTTTGCTGTTGCTGTTTCATTTTGTTTTTGAAAGTTTTGTACATGTATTCCTTTGCAGGTCTTTTTATGATAGCTAAGGTTCAATTTCTTTAATTTCATACTAATAAAAGTATTGTAAACTGTAGAAAATTCAAGGAGTAGAAAAATAGCACCTGTTCATCTTCACTGTGCATCTTGAAGAGTGACATCGTTGCCCAGCCATTTAGTGAAGCTGGGAATGAGAAATTCCTACCTTATCCTTTATCTTCATCTTCCCAGTGTTCAAGCCCTCTATCCTGAGGGGCTGGTGAGATGGCTCAGTAGAATAAGCGCTTCCCTGGCAAGCGCAAGGGCCTGAGTTGAATCCCCCGGTTCAGAAAAGGGGGAAAAAAAAAAAAAGCCCTCTATCCTGAGGACGTTCTCCCAGTCTTTTCTTTTTGCCAAATCCTAACACAGTCATTATTTCTATGTGGACTGAGCAGCAGCCTTCTATAGTCACCCTGTTTCCAGCCTCTTTCCCCTTGCCTCCCCTTCCCCCCCAAACAGGGGCTTTAACACAGACCCTTGCATTTGCCAGGCAAGTACCTTTTCTACTGAGCTATCTCCCTGCCCCCCCCATCATTTTCATATACGTGCTAGAGTAATTATTTTCTAACATAAATTTTTGTCATGATTTCCTGTTGCACTTAGAAAGAATGTCAGTATGTGATCTTCCTCTCTCTTTTTTTTTTTTTTTTTTTTTTTTGAGACAGGTTTTCCCTGTGTAGCTCAAACTGGCCTCAAACTCTTAGCAATCTTCCTACCTCAGCCTCCTGAGTGCTGGGATTACAGGCATATGCCTGGCTGAGCTATACTTTTCTGCCTGTATTTTGTATTATTTAGCTCTGCAATTCTTTTTTGCACGTGCTTTACCCTTTATCTAAAATATTCAACTTTTTTATATAGCTGCTGGCTTCTCTTAACTCACAAGTGTAGTCTCCTAGGAGAAAATGACTTCCTTTTTTCTTTGGATCAGCATTCTATCCAGAGTTGGATCTGCCGTTCATTATTAGACAGTGGGGTTTTTTTCCCCCACAGTTTAGTATTTAGTCTCTCATTTCCAGTAACAAGTGCCATGAAGGCAGGATCATAATATTCAACTCATGTTTAAGGCTGTAGGAAGAAGACTGTCTTCATTCATTTGCGTGTTTGTGTATTTGTACAGGGTCTCCCTACACAGCTCAGACTCCTAGGCATCGTCCTGTCTCAGCCTCCCTAGTGCTGGAATTCCAGGTGTGCTCCACCATGCCTGGTTTTAGTGGCTGACTCCTTGCGGGGTCCTTGCACTTGCCAGGCAGGTGCTTAGAGTGCCGAGCGATCTTTCCCCAGCCTCTGTCTTCATTTTAATTTGCAGTTTTTTTCAGAAATTTCCTTTTTTGTGGTTTTTTGTGATGTTTTGTTTTTGTTCTTTTGAAACAGAGTCTTCAGTATATATTCTATGCTGACCTTGAACTCACTAGGTGACCCAGGAGGCCTTCAGCTGCCATAGTCCTCCTGCCTCAGCCTCCTGGGTGCTGCAATCCCAGGCCTGTGCCACCGTCCGGCCCTGTAGTTCACACTATTTAATAAACTATGGGATAGGTCAGCCCTTCTGAGATTTGAAATTTACCCCAAAAGGTGGTAGTGCCAGAATTCTGTAGTGCTGTTTGGGCCTCCTGAGGAGAAGCCCCCTCCCGAGGAGAAGCCCCCTCCCGAGGAGAAACCCCCTCCTGAGGAGAAGCCCCCTCCCGAGGAGAAGCCCCCTCCCGAGGACAAGGAGCAAACAAGACAGAGCCTGTGGCTCAAGGTTGTTCCCCTTAAAAGTTTATATATTTTATGGGGCCGGGGAGATGGCTCAGTAGAATAAGCGCTTGCCTTGCAGGCACAAGGGCCTGAGTTCAATCCCCATCCCGCCAAAAAAAAAAAAAAAAGTTTATATTTTGTGGGCTGGTTTGTACTTCTTAGGTGTTTACCCAAATTCCCAAATAGAATTTTGATGACTTGTATCTTTATTTCCAGAATATACTGATGATAATGCTCTAATTCCTAAGAATTCATCTGTAATTGTTAGAAGAGTTCCTATAGGAGGTGTTAAATCTACAAGCAAGACATATGTTATGTAAGTATTTATAAAATCTCATGCACTTCTCCAAATAGGCCTTTTTAAATTTTTAAACATTTTATTGATAACATTTTTATCTTTCTAATCCTTACAACTATTGAGTGTGGGTTGTTGTTTTTTTGTTTTGTTTTGTTTTTTGTCTTCCTGATACTGGCCCCTAGTTAAATTGACTCAGACTACATAGTTAGAAGTGAACAGTTACTGAGATAAATGTTTGCTCTTTATGAACTCTTCTTTAGCACAGCAATGTCCATGTGGATCTGAGCTGGTGGCACAGGCATGTAATATCAGCCACTTGGGAGCCTGGGGTTAAGAGGATCGTAAATGTGGGGCCAGGCTGGGCAATACAGCAGGACCTCGTGTATCCACCCCCCCCCCAAGGGGGAAGAAAAGCCACCAAGTATGTTGTAGGACTCTGTCTTACGTACTTTGAAGCACCAAGTATTCAATAATGCTGACATATACTATCAGTAAGGGGCTTTATACCAGTTGTGATATTTTGATGTTATCTAATGTGTCTGTGTCTCAGATTTCTTTAAACAGGTGTGAGTATAGTTTATTTTAGGGGGAAATAGTTGTTACATTGTTGCTGGTCTGCGCTGTCATTAAGCCTCTAATGACTGCATTGGTACTGAACACAGATTTTTTTCTTGTCATTCTGTACAATATTGCATAACTATAAAAGTTATGTTGGTATTAGAAGTGATCTAGAGATGATTTAAAGTGTAAGGATTGCAGTAAGTTTCATGAAAACATACGCTCTTACATGTGAGAATTGGGCATCTGCAAGGTGTAAGGGGGCGCGAAGGTCCTGGGTCCAGTTCCCTATCAATGGCTAGGGACAGCTGTTGTCCTGCTTACAGAGAGTTGTAAGCATCAGTGGCGCTGGCTGAGTGCCCTTTATTGGAGTAGGAACACAGCAACCCTGGCACCAGAGCCATAATTACAACTATATTCTTAACATTTTCTGCTGCCTTGCAATTTTAATAGTGACAGCAAAGCTAAAATATATGAATAATGCAGCAACTTGGGCTTTGTAAGGGTAATGATTCCACTGACAAGTTAGATATCTTTGTTCAAAATTTTGGCAAAATCATCTTCAGGTCAGTGAAAAATTCTGGAATTTACCAGTTCTGAAAAATGAAGTGTGTTTATGAAGTTGAGATAAAATATTCATTTCTTGGAGCTTTAGCTCACATGGGCACATATGCTGAGATTTTTCTTACCAGTTTATGGTAAAGTTACATTTCACGTGTTAGCATTTGGAGGTCCTTTTGTGCAATACCTTTTCAATTGTAGCAACTTAAAATATTTTTTGAGGGCCGACCAAATAGTTCAGTGGATTAAAGCACCTGCAAGCAGGAGCCAGGGATTTGATCCGCGGCCCGCCCACCGCGGCGGCGCACTGAGACTGCAATTGAGACTGAGCATGGTGGTGCGCACCTGTAATCCCAGCCCTTGGGAGACTGTAAATAGGAGGCTCACTACGAGTCTGATCTATTGGTGAGACCCTGAACACCCTGTAGACCCTTCCTTAAAATTTAAAAAAAAAAAAAAAATTTGTTGTAGTTAATAAGGGGACTTACAATTTATAAGTGCTTTTAGGTTTGTTTTTGTCTTTTGTAGTAGTGTTTGGGTTGAATTCAACTTCGCATGGAGCTCTATTCCCAGCCCTTTTTGAGATCGGGTTTCTCTAAATCATAACTAGATATGACTTAAGATTGTCCTCCTTCCAGGAGTGCAGGGACAGTGTGCTTTTAGCTTGAGAATTAATGCCCATAGTGTGAAATTATACTTTACTAGGTACTTTTTTAAAAATATCAAACTTTTAGGATTTTTTTTAATACTGAGAAATTCTGGACACAGGATTTCTCTGAGGTACATGACAAAACAAGCTGCCAATTAAAATTGCATGCTAATTCATAATACTTCATATTTCATTTGTAATGATTTTGCCTCATCAAATATCTGAGTTCATGAAAAATATTTATTTACCTTAGGGCTTTCAAATCATGCAAAAACCTAAAAATTCCTTTTTGATATTGGGCCAGGGACATAGCTCAGCAGCATAAGTGCCTGCCTGGCAAGCAGAAAGTCTTGAGTTCGATCCCCGGTACTACAAGAAATAAAAAATAAAAATTCCTTGTAGATGTCTAACATTTACTTTTGGTCAAAATATCATAACATTAAAACTAAAGCTGTGTTTAGCATCTTCTGTCCCCTTTCCTGTACATAGTAAGTTCCTTGTTGGGTTTATTCATAGTCTTGTGAACATCAGATGCCCAGCTTTACATAACCATTTAATTCATTCTTTTAAATACTCAATTTTTTATGTTAGTTTGAATCTACCTGCTCGTTTCAGTCTTACTTAGTCCTTGAGCATTGTTTTAAAACATTTGAAATTAACTATCAGCCTTTCCAGATAGGAGAGTTAGCATTTTGGGGCACAACATTTTCTCAAGGACCCAAACCACAAGTGTTAATATCATTGATCTTTCTTTTAAAAAAAAGTCTGATGTGGAAATGTGTATCTTAAAAAACAAGTCAATAAATTTTAAGTCTGTTCAGAGTAAGCCACAGAGTTTCTAAGCATAAAAAAATTCTCACAACCTTTCAGAAAATGTTTATTATAAGTGGCAAGGTATACCTATTTTAGAACTCCGTAGTGCAGTGTGGAAATTTTTTAGTTCCAAATGTGTATTAAATTATTCAAAAGTAAAAAAAACAAAATATTCAAAAGTAGTAAAGATTAGTTTATCCATTACTTCAGAAGGGGACTGTATTTAAATCTTTATACAGAAGGAAAACTGTTCCTAAAACTGATTGGAGAGACATAGTTTTATTAAATAGCTAACGTAAGTTTTTGTTTTTTATTTTTTAGAAGTCGAACTGAACCAGTGATGGGAACTACAAAAGCAGTATGTAAAAACACAATCTCACACTTTTTTCTGCACATTGCTTTTACCTTTATAATATTACAGTGAAGTAAATCATTTTAGAACTTACTATCCAACTGACCGTAGCACACATTGTAAATAAAATGTATTTTGATGACAGCTCAGTTAAATTGGATAATATGGCCTAATTTGCACCCTCCTTCTGTAGCAACGGGTGGCTTGTGCCCATAGCACTGTTGCATATTCCGTATGGTAGCATTCCTCCTGTATGCAGCGTTGTATAGTAATGTATGATCCTTTTTAGATCGTGTAGGTTTTACACTATGAACATGATAACATGTTCTACATCTGTCTGTCTGTAGTTAGTATTTTGTATGTATGTACAGGCTGTTGTGTGCTTTTTTGTTTCTTGCAATAAAAAAATGTTTGGAGTGTATATTTTGCCATTTCCACGTTGTATCACTTAGTTTTTGTTAGTTTTTTATTCCCCTGCCTCATGCTGGCTTTCAAAAATGTGTTAGCAACATGCAAAGCTTACATTAAAGTTTGATGCTTTTCTCTTAAGTTCAAATACATCATAGAAAAGGGCTTTCCAGAGACCTCTGATACGGTTTTGTTAGCCTTGCAGTATTTGCCAGTTTTGAGCTCCCATCCTTTGTTTGCAACTGTACTATAAAATGAAAACTGAAATTACCCCAACCCGCAAGAGTACAAAATGTGTTGATGATTTTATACCATTGCGTATATTGTTTTCAAAACTGAATACATGGTCTTGCACTTCTTTTCTAGTCTGTTCTTATGCCTAAAGTAAAATACTTCCCTTTTTATTATAAGATACTAAAATAAAATGCTACGTTCATTGTAGGCTATTGAAAGCTGTAGCGTATGAGATACCCCTCCAGCCAGGGTAATTTGATTTTTATAACTGCCGATTGACCTTAAGTGTGACGCTGTGTTGACTGAGCTCTTAAAGGTAGCACATTCCTGCCTTGTAGGGTAAATCATGTTTCAGGGTACAGGTCTATCTTAATTGGGTTCTGTAAACTTGATGGTTCTCTAAACATTTTACTGCTCAGGCTTGAGACTGTACACAATGCAAGATGTCTGAAATCGTTAGAATTCAAGGGTATTGCTTGCTATTTCATTTTATACTTTTTGCATATTAGTGATCTTCGTGTGACATTTCACTAACCTTGCATCATTGAATCTTAAACATGATAATAGAACTTTGAACTTGTTTTCTAAAGTATATGGCCTTTAGTTCTCATGGAACTAAAGACAGCCTTAGTGTCTGGGGGTACCCCCCTCTTTTTGGATATATGGGATTTTTTTTTTTTTTTTTAAGCATAATGCTGTAAAACTTGTCTGAGTTTCTGTTTTGCTGATGATTGGTTTAAAGCTGATTTTTATGTATCCAAATGCTAGCACAAAAAAGATTGACTATCCTGGTGACTGTAGTAGTAAATGTAACACATTTTGTATAAAGTACATTTTTTATATAGTATTGAAACGCATTCAGATGAAGTTTTATTTCTTGAAAGTAATTATTTCCTTTTTGTTTATTAGCATGTGTATAAACACAAATCACATGTTCATAAATAAAGTTAACATTCTTTTAGCCTTGTGTGTTTGCTGGCATGTCTGTATTACATTTATAAGCAGTTTATTTCAAGCTTATTTAGGTTTTTCCTTTTTTTTATGTTTGTAGAGTGGCTTTAATTTTTAAGTAGAATTATCTGAAATGAAGACATTAGATAACTTATCCCCATCGTTTTATTTGCTGACATTTAGAATGAGAAAGAATATGTTCATCAAAGCTAATTAGTGTCCATCTTCGGAGCCTTAAAAGCTGTGGAATGTACACAGGCACCAAAAAAAAAAAAAAAAAAAAACAGGCGCTGCACTAAGTTTTTTTTACTCTAGTTATATATGTATGTTTTCGGTAATTTAAGCCAACACTCACAAGCTTGGCTGTTCTGTGTTCCACAGCCTCCTTACTTAATTATCTTCCATGTGGACACTAAAGCTGGATGTTCTCGCTAAGTGTGAGAATCACGTTCTGTGGGCTCCTTTAATTCTAGTCAAGTATAATCGGCATAAGATGTCAGGACCTTGCTTCTAGAAGTACAGCCCTCTAGGTGTGGGGAGGTGGGTTGATTTTCCTAATTTTTTACATATTTTACTATATGCCTCAATTTTGTGAAGATACGGTTTAGTGTCATAGACTTTTTTAAAACATTAGTACCTTCCCTGATAATCTTACCAAGAAGTCAGTATTCTCACTGACACTTGAGTATATGTAAATTCCTAAATGTTCTTAAACCACTGTCAACATATTTTTACTTGTTTCTTAATACCTTACAAAATGTAGAAAACAATTAGATGCCTTTCTAAATTTGTGATAAATTTGGCAAGTTTACAGTTCCATTTAGGTGCCATAGAGATCATGTAGTGGGGAAAACGTAATGGAGATGTCACTGCATGTTTGAAACCACTTGCAACTCAATAAACATACAATATGATTAATGACAGCTAAAAGGAAAGCTCAAGAACGTCGAGCGTAGTGCTTGCTTTGGTAGCACATACACTAAAATTGGAATGATACAGAGAAGATTATCGTGGCCCCTGCACAAGGATGACACACGAATTCGTGAAGTGTTCCATATTAAAAAAAAAAAAAAGCCCAGCATAAAAAACAAAATGAAAATTTATCTTAAGTGTTAGAGGAGTGGGAAGATTTTTTTAAAACAGTTTTTTAGGACTGGACTGATAGTTCAGCGGACTGAAGCACCTGCTCAGGCAGAGTGCAGCAGCTGGGGTTCAATCCCCAACGCGCCAGGCCAGCCCTGCCTGTGGGGCATGCTGAGACAGCGCTCGAGACTGAGCGTGGTGGCGTGCGCCTGTAATGCCAGCGCTTGGGAGGCTGAAAACAGGATCTCTGCAAGTCCCATCTACATAGTGAGACCTGTAGACCCCAGAGGCCGTGTCCTAATTACAGGAGCCTTTTTTTAAAATTATGGTGGTAGGAAAATACAATGGTTTGCTTTCTCAGAAAATCTCCAGTAGTCCTACTCTGGGTAATGAACTACTCTAGAAAGTTGCTCTTTTGTTTCATTGGTTAGAAACATAGTACAGGGAAGACTGGGTTCCAGCAATTCAGTGTTTGCCACCAAAATTCTGCTAACTGCTCCTTAATAGGAAGTACACAGTACTCCTTTTAAAAATAGATTTGAGTCGGGTGGATTTGACTCTAGATAAAAACAGAATGTGTATGTTTTTATTGCACTTCTACTTCTTGAGAATAGTTCTCAAAGGAAAAGTGACTTCCAAGCTGAGCAGGAGTGAGGACCCTGGTGGGTTATGTGGCTCTACAAAAGGAATGTGGAGTTAGAGTCTTTTGAACTGCTTAACACCCCCCAAGCATGAAGCAAAGAACCTTTTGTCTAGATAAACATCCCAGTAGTAATATCTATCAAGCTGACATTTAAACCATGAAATATTTGTCAGATGTGTCTTAATGTAGCCATTGTTTTTACTTACATTTATTGAATCCCTTCTGTGGTGGGCATTGGTTAAAAAGTTCGCATTGAACTGCTTACATTTTGTTTAGGGTCTTTTAAGTCGTGCTTTTAATTAATTCTCTTAGCAAAATGCCCAGTAGAGGCTTTTTTTGACCCAGACGTCTTTTTGCATTCTCTCCATTTTGAGGAACAGCTGTGACCCGCAGTGCACAAGAAGCTCAGTGTTGACTAAGCAACACTGTACGAACAGGAGGCTCTAGGGAAGTCATGTATTCCAGATCGCAGTGTTTGCTGAAGGTGTATTTGTGTGTACATACCTTATAACTCAAGTCATTTTAGAAAATGAAAATTTTTAAATGTTACATTTTTTAAAGCCCTCTTAAATTTTGCGTATATACTTGCCTGGTTTCGTTAATTAACTTTTCTCCAAATACTAGAATCTATTCATCATGTGTGACAGCTTTGCTTACTCTGGATATCTTCGGATTTCTTTTTCTTTTAAAAAATTTTTCCTTAAACATCTTTGTTCTGACAAAGTTGTGCTTTCTTTGGCCAGAAACTCTTGCTAGCTCTTTGTATGGGAAAATAAACGAACTTCCACTGAGCAGTACATGCTCATCAGAGAACAACGGGCAGCCGCGTGGGAGCTGCTTGGGCCCCCCGTGTGTGGTGGCGCAGGGAGGGCTGGGCTCTCCCTCTGCCGCACATCCGCACATCCTGTATTGGGCACGGCGCCACTCAGAGACCGCTGAGAGACAGGGCCTCTGGTGTCTCGGCACAGCGCTGAGCGGAGTGCGCGATGCATTGTCTTGCCCTGCCCTTTATTTTACTTTTTCTTGTAATTAAGTCCCCTTCAGCAAATAACCTATTTAGGGTGAAGTGATGTAGAACAGAAATAGGTTGAGCTACACTTAGCAGCCTTGAAACAAAATAAGTCTTTAGAAAACTAAGAAAATGCTCAGTATTTTGAACATGAGGTGACATTAGGAGCTAAGTGATCACTTTCAGATGTTGTCAGTGTGGAACTTGAATGTGTGTTTAATTTTTTGTGAACAGATTGATGACTCTCCTGCATCTATTACTCTGGCCCAGCTTACAAAGGTATATATGCATCTATTCTTGAAAATATAAGGCTTTTTCTAACAGTCTATGTGGAACCGTTTTTTAAAAATGGGTTGGGGGAGGGTATATTCTGCAAAACCGGTGCTATGTTGCTCTCCTGTAAAGAGTAGTTTCTGTCCTGAGAAGGTAGGGGAGTGCGCTGTGAGTCTCACTCAGCGTAATGTTGGAGTATTGCTCGTCTGCAAGCCAGAAGAACCCAGGAAGCTATACTTAATCCTTGCCCCTCATACATTTAAATTACACATTGGAAACAGTTCTGGAGGAATTCCCAGGTTTTGGCTCTAAATTATGTGGACTTTAAGCAGCCAAAACAGAAGATTTCCTTTACATGGACAATCTGATTATTTCTTGACTATTTGAATCAATCCCATGAAGATCATTTTTTTAAATGTTAGTTATTTTTTTATGCTATAGGCTATCTGCTTTAGAAAAAAATTTAATCAACTTAATTTGTTTGAACACAGACTACATGAATTGTAAGTGTATAAAACTGTTCACAGGAATATACCAGTGTGTACGTTTGACAGAGGGACAACTTGTTACCTCCTGAAACCATTGTATATGTCATGTTTTATGAAAAGATTGCTTGCATTTTCGGCTCAATGTTGTATATCTTTTGTTTGAGAAAGTACTAGAGATGGATTTAAAAGAAAAAAAAAAAATTAGCTTGCAAATCATGCCTGGGGAGAAAAAGGGTAGGTTGACTTTTGAGGACGAAGAAGGAAGTTGTCTATTTTTCCAAAAATCCTTTTCCCTGCCATACCAAATTAGGCCAAGATAAATGAAAAGAGGGAGTCTCCTTCTGTATTGTCCCTATCTTGTCTTTGGCTTTCTTGTAGGCTGTGCCCTTTTTCCCTAGGATGAATCCTGCTAAAATGACCTCCTGACAAATTTTCTTTTAAGCTCCTTTCCTAGGAAAACTATAAGCCATTAAACTAGATGATTCTGAGTCAGAGTAGACGAAACCCACTTGACTTTATAGTTTCCTGATGTGCAGTGGCGTGGCCTAGTGTTCACATCAGCAATCTGTAGTGTGCTGGTTTCCTCCTGTGTACTGTAAGGGCCATATTTGAGCTTTTGATCTGTCACTGCAGTTGTTTCTTTGCGGGGAAGAGTTGGGGAGTTGTAGAGGTTTGGGGGATTTTTTTTTTTTTTTAAATCTATTTGTAATACAATGTTTGGGTTCAAACAAATTAGTTGCTAAACATCTGTAATCCAGTTTTCTGTAAATGTTGCTGTTGTTCTAAGCTCTGTTAATGTTAAGCATTCTTTGTATATAAAATTACAATAAAGTGTTAAAACTGGTTGCTTGTTTTGTGGATGAATGTAAAGCTATAAAACCCAATGAATGACTGATGTGAGTGCTAGATGTTTGAAGATTCAAGTAATTAGAAATCACTCCCTTAGGCCCTGCTTATATCTACATTATTGTATGTAGTACCTTAAAGTTCATAAAATTTATCTGGAAAATGAAAGTTACAAAAGCTTGAAATGTAAATTCTTTGTGTGTAATTTGAAGCTGACACCACGAGCTAAAGCGCCTTCTGACTTTTCTAATTGTGTAACATGTTTGTTGATCCTCCCTGACCCCTACCTTCAGGTAGTAATTATAAAATTATAGTTGCAATGCTCTAACACTTGAAGTATTTTCAAGTTTTAAAACCTTCAAGTGGGCCGGGGAAATGGCTCAGTACGATAAGCACTTGACTGGCAAACTCAAGGATCTGAGTTCAATCCCCGGTTCCACCAAAAAAAAATTTTAAAAAACCTTTGAGTGTTTCTCCTTCGTCTTCGACATATAGGACAGTAATCTGCAAATCTTAATAGAAGGTACAAGCAGGGTCTAAGGCTTGAGTGCCCCCAGGAAGACTTCTTTTCAGCCTCCAGACACCCAGATGCCATAGTAGCCTAAGGAGTCCCAGCGCCTCCTCCAGGCTGTCCATGTGAATAGCTGTGTGAGCGTAGCCTAGATACTGCTCTTTACAGGATGAGTGCTGTTGGCTTTGGCTGTATGGTCTTAAATGTGTTTCTAATGTGTATGTCAAATAATTACCTGTTAAACAGACTGCCAATCTGGCTGAAGCCAATGCTTCCGAAGAAGATAAAATTAAAGCGATGATGTCGCAGTCTGGCCATGAATACGACCCAATTAAGTAAGTTCAAAAATAATTTTTTACGACTAGAAACTTCTGGGGAGCTCCCCCAAGAAAGCTTTATTATTTAGAAATCTGTGTACATGTCACGGTTTTCTTTTCCAGTTACATGAAGAAACCTCTAGGACCGCCACCTCCATCTTACACATGTTTCCGTTGTGGTAAACCTGGCCATTATATTAAGAATTGCCCAACAAATGGGGTAAGTCCAGACTAGAAACTACGGCACAGTTACTTCCCTCAGAATTATTGCTTAGCCATCTTTTTCCCTCCTTGGTAAGAATTGATTTGTCTCTTAAGATGGCAAGTGAATCCCGTCTCTGGAGCCAGAGTCACCAGGCTTCCAATGTTAGTGGAGCTAGTAGCATGACCTCACATGACAGTTGCACTGAATGAGATCAGTTGTGTAAAACCTGGTAAATAAGTTAGTAAACACTGTCTGTATTAATAGATCCTTAACTAAAGATGACTATTTCTTTTCTTGTCTTCTTTTTCTCCAATTAGGATAAGAACTTTGAATCTGGGCCTAGAATTAAGAAGAGCACTGGAATTCCCAAAAGCTTTATGATGGAAGTAAAAGACCCCAACATGAAAGGTGCAATGCTTACCAACACTGGGAAGTACGCGATCCCAACGATAGACGCGTAAGTAGGCCGGCGGGTCGCGGTCTGTCCCGGGCACGGGGCTGGGGTCCTGCTCTGCCCGGCTCTGGTGGGAGCGTTGTGCCTCCAGGCCCTTAGTCCGTACCTGCTGCATTTCCTTAATACTGAAAGGCTGCAGTCTGCTCCGTGTAAAGCCAGTTTCAAATGTCATCAGCGAGTGACACTTCCCTCGTAGTCTTTTATTTTTTTTTCTTTTTCTGTCATTCCTTGCTGTCTTCTTCATCCACGTACATGCTTCCACATTATCACATATATATATATATATATATATATATGTAGTATAATTTCCATTTCTTAAGTGAACAAAGTGGGTATAATCATTTTAACAAATGCTTAAAAGTTCTGTAAGATAGGCAAATTTTAAGTTCCAAGCATAAATGAAATACTGAGGAATCTTGAGTAAGTTTGGACAATAACCATGCAGCCTTAAGCTTCTAAAGTAGTTTATAGAAAAAAATAAAAATAGTTTATTTTATAAACCCTTAATTCAAACCAGCTATAGCTTTATAAAACACCTTCATGCATATTTTTAGTTTTTGGATTTTATTTCATGAGCCAGGTTTTAAAGAAAGGAACACATACGAAAATGTAGTGTTACAGCTCAACTAGGTAACTTGCCATTTTATCCGCTCCTGGCAGTTAACATATTTAAATTGTCTTTTGACTGCCTTTAGTAGCAGTAAGGAACGCCTAATAGTAAGTGTTCTTTTAGACTCTGCTTCTATGTATTCTGCCAGAAAAATTTTTGACAGGTCTTACAGGAAATTGAGGTTAACTTCAGTTTGTACCTTGAGAAAGAGTTTAGGGAATAGGTATCTGCATAGTCATTTCTTTTTTGTCTTTTAAAAATGTAAGTGACTTTAAGAATGCCATAGTCTAGCGGTCGTTCTTTCTTTTGAGAATAGGTGTTCTCAGTGACGAAAGAAACATTTTAAATACTGTAGCCCACACTTTGTCTTAACTTAATGCTGTAAATGTTGACAATAGTACCGCGAGCAGGTAGGAATGAGATGAGGTACTGCGGGCTGCTAACGGGAAACACTGTCTGTGCATGAGTATGTGGTGCTTTACGGTGAAGCCCCAGCCTTGCGCCCTTCCTCAGCTTCACCCCCATCTATTCTTTATCAGTCACCGTCCTGTGTTTCCGTGGTCTGTCTTAGAACAGTCTGTTGTTGTGCTGTTTCTAGGTCAGAGGTCCTTTACAGAAGCTTCTAGGCATTCAGGGTGATGGTAACAGCACTGTCATTGTGGGAGCAGGCCACTGCATCTCTGTCGTGTAAGTTTAGTGTGTTTAACACAGGCTTTACAGGGTCTCACTACATAGATCGGACTTGTAGTAATTCTCCTGTTTTCGGCCTCCCAAGCGCTGGGATTACAGGTGTGTGCCACCACACGCAGTCTCAGTCACCAGCTCAGTGCAGGGATTGAACCCTGGCTGCTGTGCTCTGCCTAACCAGGCACTTCAGTCTGCTGAGCCATCTGGCCAGCCCTTGTAAGTTCTTTAAAAGTAAAATTTGTGTTGGAAAAGTTAGCATCAGGGGCCAGGGAGATGGCTCAGTGGAATAAGCGCTTCCCTGGCAAGCGCAAGGGCCTGAGTTCAATCCCTGGTTCCGCAAAAAAAGAAGAAAAAGTTAGCATCAGAGAATTGCCTTCTTCACTTTTGACTGAGAATATGAAAGCCCTCTTGTGTGAAGCACACAGCAAATGCTGGGGAGAGATGGGAGACCAGATACTTTAAATGAAACTTGCACCCTCTCCACTAACACCACTGATACGCAACTCAGACTCTTCTGTTTCTTCTATCCTCTGTTCTCCTCTTTTTTTTCTTTCTTTTCTCTTTTGGGCAGTGGGAGACTCCTCTTCCACAAATTGGGAACACTGGGGCATAAGCACATTGGTACTTATTTCTGGAATCGTGGTGATGTCTGTGGAGCAGCTGCAGCCCAGATAACACACCGAAGGTACCTACTGCGGACAGCTGAGATGCGCTCATGTTCAGCGTTGAGAGGAACACAGGCTTTTCCTACATGAAGTAGAAAGGGTTCTCAGGGCTTACGTGCGTTACAGATTTGTTTAATGCAGAGTTGGGGTGCAGAAACAGTAGTGACAAGTCTGCACATAGCTTTGTGGTTTTTAATGTAATTAATACCCAACATTTTTGCAAAGTGCATTTCTAAGAAAAAACAAGGGTGGCCGGTGAGATGGCTCAGTAGGATAAGTGCTTCCCTGGCAAGTGTAAGGATCTGAGTTCAATCCCTGGTTCCGCCAAAGAAAAGAAAAAATAAGGCATGAGTGTCTAACGAGGCGTTACTGTATATTTCTGTAACACATACTTTGGATCCTTCAAGATCATATTTTTAAATTGATTACAAATAGGTTAATTTTGGTAATAATAGATCATGGTTTTGAGTAATTGTGTGACAGTAAAATATCTCCCTTGAACTGTCCCTCCTTTAATTGCATAAAGTCAGAACCAGTTGTAATTTCCCACCTTGTAGCACTCTAATAACTTCACGAGTTTTAGAGACTGTTTGATTGTGGGGGTGGATGTGTTTGTTACTTGATTTTTCAAGAAATATGCTAGCACAGGGAAAAATTATCATTAGGCTATTCTCTAAATTTATATTGTTTCTTGCCATCTTAGTAGGGCTTCATGGCACTGAATGTATGACTTGACTTCTCTGACCCTCAGTTCTCAAGAGTGGAGCACTCCGGGATCCTTTCAGCTACTGTTATCATTTCTTTGTTTCTTTTTTTTATACTTCTGTAGAGTTTTGTGTGTTTGCTTAGTTAGAGGATATGCATTAACAGCTCCCTTAGTTTGGAAGATTTGCTTGTCTAAAATGCTTGGCATTGTGCTGAGGTACATGTTCCCCTTTAGGGTAGGACTTACAGCGTGACTGTTCCGCCTTCTTACTGATGAAGCGCTTAAAACCTTCCTTTCCAGAGAAGCATATGCAATTGGGAAGAAAGAAAAACCGCCCTTCTTGCCAGAGGAGCCTTCGTCCTCATCAGAAGAAGACGATCCCATCCCGGATGAATTGTTGTGTCTGATCTGCAAAGACATCATGACCGACGCTGTTGTCATTCCCTGCTGTGGAAACAGTTACTGCGACGAGTGTAAGAACCACTGAAGCAGTGAAGACGGATTTTGGAGTATTTATATTGGCTTAAAGGCTCTTAAAGCTGGCTCCTTTTCCCTTTTCAGTATTAGAATTAACTACCTCCTACACTTTCATTAGGGTGACGAGGTCATATTTTTTCTTAATTTTTTAAATTGAGAAATAAATATGAATGAGACAGTTTCACAGCTGATTAATAGGACAGTTTTGATAATCAGTTCACTGTACATTGTTACCTTCTTAGTGGTTATCCATGGCACAAGAAGCAGGCAGGATATTCTTTCCAAACACTGTTAGAACACCTCTTTCTTCTCTTTGAATTAAGCAAAACTAGCTGTAAGTTTATCCTATTTTATATATAAATACAAAATGATCATTCTTTTGTATCTTTTATTGTCTGTCAGGTGAATATTCTGTTGGCATCTAAATACTATAGGTGTTTGAGTTTAGATTTGAACTAAACAATCTAACACTGTCTAGCAGTCTATAATATTAGTGGGTTATCCTCAGAAGTT
>NDGN011433965.1:0-16109 GCA_002564285.1 Tympanoctomys barrerae | reverse complement strand
AAGGCACAGAGGTAGGAAACATTTTTTTAGAGTTAGAAAAAAAAATCTTCTTCAGACTTTTTGGCAAATAAAAGGAGTCTGGGGAGAAAAAAAAATCCACGAACAGTTTCCTAGTTGTCTGAGTGGAAAATCCTGCTTTTTCAACATTTAGATCTTGGAAATGTCTGAATAGTTTTTGTGTAAAGGGAAATTCCTTTTGGCTGAGAAAGAGCTTGCAAGATTCAAACTGATAGGGTGATTTTTTAGAAAACTTGGAGGAACTAGAATTTGTGATGAAAATGGTCTCTCACTGGCCAATTGTGTTAAATAGAAATGTAAGCCAAGGTCACCAATCCTGGTGTATTAAAGGTTTAGCCCTTAATTCCTTTCTGCCCCTCACTTCCTGTCTGCATATCCCGGGGAAACATCTCTCAGAGCTGGTTCTTCCTTCAATCTGAGAACTTTTGTGATCTGCATTTTTGTTTTATAAGCCTATGGATATATTCTAGCTAGGGGGATTTATTCTGTTGACCTTATAGTTTTCCCACTGGACTAGGCAGGAAAATAGGTAAACAAGTCATTGAATTACAAGTCATTAAATACCTAGTATGTGTTTTGCATGAGAGCTCTGTTCTAAATATTTCTGTAGCGCGGAGGCTGAACTGAGAAATCTGAAGGGAATAAAGTTGGGGAACACTTCATAGAGTAGGTGATATTTGTACCAGGTGCTGAGGTATAAATAGGAGTTCTTCAAGCATTGGGAAAGACAAGGTACAAAGTAATAATAAAAGGTCATGGCTGATTCTAGGAATAGGGTGAAGCTCAGTGGGGAGTGAGCCATTTTGCAATTCTTTGTAAAGGGAAGATGAGAGACTTATAATAAGACAGGAGTGGATGCAGATGTGTATTTTAGAAAGGAAACACTAGTGGTTAAGAAGGATGGCTTGGAAGGCAGAACGGGTGGCAGGATTATTTGCTGCTTGACTGTCCCACCCATGATGCGATCAATGTGATCCCCATAGAGAGGAGCAAACAAAAGCAAGAAGATTAGAAACTGGACCTGGAGATGTGGAGACCAGCAGAGGGTGCAGAGGGGGTCGGGGTGACATTCTGTTTCCTGACTTGATGGGCTGAGCTGCTGCCGACCTAGAATGGGAAATGCTTGGAGAGTATATGAGTTTGGTGGAGAAGAGGAGTTCCCTTTTCAGACATGGTGTTGGGACTTCCTTACCTAAGGACCCCAAAGCTGGAGCCTTTCCGTTCTTTTTTGCTTTGGAGCCTTCCGCTGAGAAGACATCAGATGGATTCCTTGGCAGCCGAAGATGACTATGATCCCAGAGACATCAGCCGTGTTCAAAGGGCAGAAAAAAAATAATGAAAACAAACCATTTGTGTAAATGCTCATGGGCAGGCGAGGACAGACGACTTTGTAATAAGAATTTGAGCCCACAGAAGGAATGAAGCACGAAGGCTTGCGGATTCAAAGCAAATGTGCATCCAGGAGCAGAGCTTTGGTTTTTGGACCTACAGAGGGGCTGGGGTGGTACCTGTGGCCACTCCCTCCCAGTCCCTTCATTGGCTGTCACTGGATTCTGTCTTTGCTGTCAACTTTTCTTTATCCCCCCCCCCATGTGTTTTTGTCTATACCCCTGGCTCCCAGGGACAAGAGGAGCAGGACTGCGGAGAAAAGGTCTTTCATCTGGGCCTGGGGGCAGTTGTAGAGCAGTGGAAGACACAGGGGTCTGAGGCTCAGCCAGGGCAGAACTCTCCTCAGAGGAATTTGGCGTTCACTGCACAGACCCTGGAGGGGTGGAGGTAGGCTTCTGACACCTGACTAGGAAACATTTAAGGGGCTCCGTCCTGAGGTCCTTCACACTGAGCTGTATCCCCAGTCCTTTTATTCATTTTTTTTAATTTAAAAAAAATTATTCTTTTTTAATGTATTTAGTACAGGGTCTCACTACACAGATTGGACTGGGATTATAGGCATGCACCATCACACGCAGTTGTAATTGCTGTTTTAGCGTGCCCCGGGGATGGGCATCCCCCACCCCCAGCACAGCGTGCGGGGGATCAAACCCTGGTCCCTGCACTGTCTGCTGAGCTATCTGGCCAGCCCCTGGGCTCCGCAGGCTGAGGGTGAATGTACCCATCCCACTTCAGCTTGATATAGGAATTCATCACATCCTTTCAATAAGAAAATGTCCTGTGAGTGTGGAGCACCTATGTTAAAGAAAAAGTAAAACTTCTTCAAAAATACAGACTTTATATCAGACTTGAACAGGAAGTAGAGTGCTCCCAGAGCCCCTGCCCCTCGAGCACACCCCCGTCCCAGTATAAACAGTCGATGCTACAGCCTTCGATTCATAAGCTGGGGCTCCCTGCCGCAGCTTCGGGTTTTAACTTTCTTTTTAAAAACTCATTCACAGACAAGTTTGCCTTTGTAGCCAGTAAGGACCCATGTGGGCCTCCGATGTGTTCCTGTGTATGCCATTTTTGCTTTGCCTTAACAAAAACTTATTCAAACACCCAGGTGGACACCTGTAGGTTTCAGTGGAACACAGTTGCAAAGCGAAAATGTTTTCCTTCCTCTTTCCATTTACTCGGTGACCGGCTGCCGTCCTTTGCAAAGGGGCTGGGGTCTAGTGGGGAACCACCGCACCGTTTGCAATCAGGGATGCTGAAGCCTTTCCCTGTGGCTGTGGCTTTTCATCGCTGCCCTATTCTTTTCTGATTCACTGCCAGCAGTTGTTTTTCTGCTTCTGCTCCAGGCTTACAAGTTTTCTTTCCAGGACCTGAGCGTGTGGGTCCAGGCCAGGCCAAACCCAGGTGGGTCTAGGTCCAGGCCAAATCCAGGTGGGTCCAGGCCCAGGTGGGTCCAGGCCAGGCCAAACCCAGGTGGGTCCAGGCCCAGGCCAAACCCAGGTAGGTCCAAACCCAGGTGGGTCCAGGCCAGGCCAAACCCAGGTGGGTCCAGGCCTAGGTGGGTCCAGGCCAGGCCAAATCCAGGTGGGTCCAAGCCCAGGCCAAACCCGTGTTCTGCCTCGGGTTCCAGCACATTGCATTCTGTCTAAAGGTGCTAGGGACCACACCAGTCTTCACATACACATTTTCTTTTGTCCTTTTCTGTGCAGCAGAGCATTGAGCCCAGGGCCTTTACCCTGAGTTTCATCCCAATCCCTTTAATATTTTCTCATTTTCAAACAGGGTCTCCCTTAGTTGCTGAATTGCCCAGGTCGGGTTCCAACTTGTGATCCTCCTGCCTCAGCCACCCAAAGTGCTGCAATGAAAGGCATGCACCACTGCACCAGACTGACGTGCCTGTTTCCTTGTGGTGAGAAAAGGCCAGAAAAGAAGCTGCTTTTGGTGAGGAGGATTAAAACCTTTTGATTTAAACGTAGACTTAAAGGAAGCAACTGGCCCAGGAGAGAAGCAGGAAGATTGAGCGGAATGAGCAGGGTGAAGTTTTAGATTTTTTTTTTTTTTTTATTCCAACCCCTTTCGATCTGTGTTGTAGGACTCTCAGCGGCCTGTTTTCTTCAGTGTGCTTGGCCTGTGGGGAAGAGTTGGTAGACAGAGCCAGGATTTTTGAATCTGCACGACTTCTTCGCTCGACTCACCACAACCTACGGAGCACATTCGAGCCCCGTAGAGTGGCAGCGCTTGCAGGAAACACGGAGCTCTTCTCACACGGGCTCTAGCTTCCTCTGACAGACCTGCTCCCCATTTGCCGGTGCAGGGAGCTGGGTGCACTGGATGGGAAACTCCCCATAAATATGCTTGATCAGGCTTTTCTCCAAGACAGTGTGGGCACCAAGAAAGCAGAGACTTTCTCCGCTTACTTTATGCCTGGGTCTTCCCCTACAGGAATAGCGCGAGGCCCACTGGAGGCCCAGTAAAATACTCAGGGCAGACCTGGACAAGTAAGTGAATGAGTTCAGGCTAACAGTCTGTTTGACTTTCTCTATTCTGAGTATCTGAGATTATTTCACAACATCATTATAGAGGGGGCTCAGGGAGATGGCTCGGTAGAATAAGTGCTTCCTTGGCAAGCGCAAGGGCCTGAGTTCAATCTCCAGTTCTGACCAAAAAAAAAAAAATCATTATAGAGGATAATGCCACAATGACAGAAATCATGGACTGCTATGCCTAATACTTCATGCTCTACCCAGCAGATGCTCAGCACCTTTCTTTCATATTTGTCCTGCAGGAATTTCATAGATGCATAGGAAGAAAGCCTTTGCTGACTCCTGAGCTTACAAAGCCGAATTCATAAGTACAGTAAAGCTCCGATGACTGTGGTCTACTCGTGACATTTAGGGAATAAAGAACCTCAAAGTTTCTTTGGCTCCTAGCAGAATCCTTTTAGGCCCAGAGTCGATTTGCATGACTGAATTCACACTTCCATTTTTTCCTGTCACCTGCTTGTGGGGAACTGAAATTCTCTGTCAGCTTGGAGGGGGAGGGTTGGCCGCAGGGAGGTGCAGTGTTTCCCTCAAAATAAAACCTAACTAGAAAATATGCAGCCTTGGAAACTAGAGATGACGAATGTCACCCCCACCAGCCTCCCCCTGCCTCACCTGCCTTACAGAGCAGCCACTAAGCAAGGGGACAGTGGTGGCAGGTGAGGGAAGGTAGGCCTATGGGGCTGCCATTTGTCATCTCTGGTTTCTAAGGCTGATTATTTTCTGGTTAGGTCTTATTTTGGGGGAAACAGGGTGTTAGCTTTATTCAAGACATAAAACAACATGAGAGAAGTCGGCCCATCCCATGTCTCCAGTTTTCCCTGAAACAACCGTGTATCACTGGATACTGAGGTGATTCACATTGTGTTTCTAATATAAATAGTTTTTCGGGGGCTGAATGCAGTGTATTTAGGGATCCGTTCACACAAGGAGAGTGGGGAAGGAGGTGTAAAGGTGGCATGGGGCACAGGTAGGACAGCTGCCTGCAGAGTCATGGAGAAGCGGCTGGCCACTCCATCTGGGTGACACTCTTATCCTCCAAAGTGCCCAAAGCAGAGTACCTTTGGGTACATTGAGGTGCTGCAGTAGAGGCTTGTAAGCCCCGTGCTCCTCCTCTGACTCTAAACTGGGTGCAGTTGGACTTCCCAAAGATGTTGTTGTACACCGAGTTCAGGACAAGATCTTCCCTGAGACCTCGCTGCAGAAGCAGGATGCTAAGCTGATCTCTGTGGGATCATTTTGTGTGCACTGACCTGGATGCTGTCCCTGGAAGTCCACAGGGACTCCAGCCTGTGGCCTGACCCCTTCCACAATGTCTTGTTGGTGGCAATTTCAGCAGGGCTTTGAAGGAAGCTGTTAAAAGCTATGCTTCAGCCTCCATCTCCTCTGGAAGTTACATACTTTTATTTTAGGCAAAAAAAAGTCATTGCTGACGACGGAGTTGAATGTGAAAGAGCGCAGATCCTCAGTGACACGGGGTGGCAAGTTCAAACAGGTAACCAGATGGTCCTTCTCTGCTGAGCTGCATTGCTGTAAATTACCGCTTGTAATGTGGAGACTTTTTGGTGTCTTCGGTCTTTTATGAAATACAAACACCTTTCTTGGAAAAGTTTGTTCTTTGGCACTTGCCAACTGAAAGAAAAGAAAAGAAAAATATCCTGGTAGGTAGAAGCGTTTTTATCCTCATTGCCCTTTTCAGAAGCTATTACCTTGGCCAAGTTTGTTTTTAGGACAACAGAGCAAAAAGCAACAATAAAAAAGGAAACAAAAGAACAAAAGTATAAACATCACAGGCATATATTTTATTTGGCTTCAAAATACCGTAACTTAAAGATGTAGGACTTATGTCATGATTGAGGTTTTGAGGTGGGCCTCTCTGGGCCTGCTGTGCTGATGGACCGGTCCTAATGGGTCCCTGCACTTTCTAGCCCTTTCCGTTCTGCCAGGTTAGCAGATAGACCTTACTCCTCATCACTACAAGATGGCAGCTTGACCTATAGTCTAACACCAGCCTCTCTGTTGGAAGAAAGTTGGAGGGCAAAGCAGGATAGTGGTAGTGTCTGTGTTAGAAAAGCTAGGGCTTCCTCTGAGACCTCCGGAAGAATCTTAGATTTCACTAACCACCCCTACCTGCGAGAAGGGCCGGGAAGGTGCGGTTTTAGTTGGATGCCTTCCTATGCTGAACAAAGATGGTCTGTCTGAGAGTGAAAAGGGACCATAAGGGCTGTCATGCCGTGGAAGAATGTTTCCCCGAGCTTGGATAGCCGTCGATTTCTTTCCTTCTGTTTCTGCTAGGTAGCCAAAAACCTCAGTTGTGCCTTTCAGCAGTTGTGAGCCAGGCTGCCCTGCCCTGATGGGTAAACTGGGCCCCGGATGCGAGTGGGGATTGAAGTCCTTTCCACTGGTGGGCAAAGTGGCAGGGAGCAGGCAGTGTGCATCTGGCATCAAAGGGCCTGGTTGTGCTCTCGCAGGGACAGCAGCCAGGGCCTCCTCCCAGGGCAGAGTCTGGAATCCAGCCTCCTGGAGTCGTGAAGGTATCTGAGAGGAGCTCGCCTCACAGGGCGGTGGTCACCTCAGATGGACAGGCAGGGGTGCAGACAAGAAGAGAGTTGAGAGCAGTCGAGTAGCCAGGCCTGGAAGGTGGCTTGGAGGACTTCCTTGGCCAGGGTTTGGGAGAGGTCCTGCATTCTGTGGGGGCCCAGAAGGGGAAGCAGATGGCTCTGCCTGACTGGAGCAGTTTAATAACAGACCTGGAGCCTGGTGTGTTCGCCTTAAGTGACGGCCAGAGAGGAGGCAGTGCTGGTGAGCTCGTGTATGCAGCGGAGGGAGCATTAAGACAGCCAGGCTTAGCAGACAGGGCGCATGGGCTCGCTCCAGGGGTCCCTTTGAGATTTTCATGTCAAACCCTGCCTTCCTGTTTCTTCCTGTCCCCGTCTCTGGCACAGCTTGCTGGCTCTGACCTTTCATTTCCACTCTGGCTTCTCCTGTGTAAGATTGCGTTTTTGGAGGCCCATGGGCTGAACACTGCTCAGGGGGCTCCTCCATGAGCTGGCCTTACAGTGGGTGAGGCAAGGATAAGGTGGCACGGAGGCCCCTGCACCCCACCGTGGACCTGCTGGGCTGTACTAGATGTAGAGAGTTCTTGATGTGTGAGTCTACTCGGGCTGCTAGGATAGAACACCGTCGGGTGGACAGCTTCAGTCGGACACTTACTCTTCATAGCTCTGGAGGTGGGGAAGGCTGGGAGAGGGCCTGCTTCCAGCCTGTCATGGCCATGGTCTTGCTATGTCATCTTGTGGTACAGAGAAAGCAGGTTTTCTTCCTTTTTGCTATGTCTTTAGGCCTTGCTAATCCCATCATGGGCCCTTTGACCCTCTTGCCTTCCTTTATCTTCGCCCATAGACACCAGCTCCGAATACCTCAGCCTAAGCCCCAGGCTGCCTATGGGTCACAAATGGTGCTGAGCAGGGTGCTGTGCTTTTTCTCTCAGAAGAAAGCTGTGAGATCCACAAATGTGTAGAGCGAAGGGTCTCAAGCTGGTTCCATGGGCTCAGCTGGGACCGAGACTCTGAAGGTTACCCAGTGTGATGGGTATCTTTCATCTCACTTATTATTATTTTGTTCACACTTCTGATAAGCACACATGAGCCAAACCGTGTCCAGGAGGTGGCATGGTGGGGGTGATGCCTGGCGTACTGTGGTCACAGGTCGAGCACCCCATGGTGAGCTCTGTCCTACCCTGCCGCTTGCCACTGGGCCTTCCCTCGTCCCGCTGTGGACAGGTGAGCAGCAGACACTACGGAGAGCCCGTGGCCCCCAGCTGCACTGAACATTTGTACGTCTGCACCCCACACCCAACCCTTGGCCCTTGCTTCTTTGCACAAACCCTTTTTTATGGTGAATGTGGGAAAGGAGTGGCTGTCTTACTTCACGAGCCAGGAATACCCCTCTTGCTTCAGTAAAGACTTTCATGGTATTCTCAAGATTCGGACTCAGAGATGGCAAAGGTTGAAACCAACTCTTGTGACCACGAGTGAAGGACTCTGACCACACGTGCATTCAGACCTCCCCAAGCCAAGCCAGGGATCTTCTGCCCAGGCATCTGGCAGGGCAGCTCCTTTAAGGCCAGGGATGATGAACCTTTCAGAGCTTTCCATGATGACAAATGGCCCACCGGGACACGCCTCCTCCACCGGTGAGATAAAGAACCAGGGTGGGGATGGGACTTGTGGGTGCACAATGTTGGTCTATGATTTTTTTTTCCTCCTGGTTGATTTCTGTGGAGGTTGGATTATGTTCCAGCCTGGTGCTCCCCCCCCCCCGCTTCTACTTCCTGGTCTTCCCACATCATTTGTGCCATTTTGAGCATTATTTGACCTTGCTCTCTAGGATTCCTTTTGGTCACCTAAATCCTTTTTGAAACCTGGCAGAAAGGAATGATTCTGAGGCACACAGAGTCAGAGAATCCAAGCCCAGCTGAGAGCCGGGCTGCTCCCCCACCCCGCCAGTCCTTGAAGGGTGCTGGAGGCTCCGGCCAGGCTCTTCCTGCCTTCTTGCTGCTGTCCCCGCCTCTCTTCCCTTTGCATCCCTTTCTTTCCTGTTTTGTGCCCTTTGTTCTCCTTTCAGTGTGGCCTTTCTCTTCTTTTCCTCTCGCCCCGCCCCTGTCCCTAGTGCTCTGTTCAGCCTTGTGCTCAGGGTTCAAAACCTGCTCTGGTGGTCTCTTGCGCCATGTCAAGGATATGAGTCTCCATCAGATGACAGTGTCCTGGAGAATGTTGCCCTGTGGCGATTCCAAAATGGAAATCCATGTGGAGAACCTGCTGGTGGGAGTGAATGTCGCTACTCGCAGTGGACCCCTTTACTGTCAGCCAGGAATCTGTCATGAATGCAGCCTCACAGGTCCTCTTCCTTACAGCTCCAAATCACAGAGCCAACCACTGGGGGGGGTCCTACTGCTCCTCCCGTGCGGCCAACAGGGTGCCAAGCCCGCTGTCGCTGTGTACGAAATACTTAGTCCAGATCACAGAGATGGGCCCAGCAAGCTGAGTTTCCCCAGACGTCCACCTTAGGGATCAGTTTGACATCTGAGTTGTACTCCTTGCTCCTTCCTCTGTTGACTAATTTCTCATGTCCCTGTCCCTCAGAAGTCCCAGGGTGTTGCAAGGTGGGGATCCAGACAGTTCTCACATTTTGAAATTAGGGTCTGGAGGGACTTTTGTTGTGCCTCAGGGTACTTCGACCCAGTGCCTTCTGTGCCTTACTGTGCTTCACTCAGCAGCTTGATGAATTTGTCTTGTCCTGACCTCAGTCAGGGGTAGAAGGAGAAAACTGACTTAAAAGAAGTTGCAAGAGAAAACAAAATGGGTGACAGTAGCACAGGAATATTTGTGTAGAGCAGTGGAAGGTGCGAGATCCTGGCATCGGTTCTTCCCCTCCCCTTCCTCCTGCAGATGCCCCTTGGCGAACCTAGTTCTTCCCAGTTTTGATTGACCCAAGTCAGATCCCTAAGGCCACCAGTGACTCAAGCAGGGTACAACTATTTTTACTGCTATTTTCCCATGTGTATGAGATCAGAAGTGACTGTTGAATTTTGTCACACCTATTTGAGGTGTCAGTTACCTCCCAGAGGCCTGCAGACCCTCACCCATCCGCCCATTCTTTCCACCTGGCTTTCCCAGGCAGTTGGGCAGTGAGTGTGTGTATTCACCTCCAACCTGTTGGACAAGTGCTTTATTACTGGGCTGCATCCCCTGCTCGCTTCCACAGATGTGTCATGGGCAGTACATTGTGCCCAGCATTGCTGTGGACCGGAGAGCTGGGGACCTCAGCTAGGTGGGGACTCAGCACCTTCCTTAGTTGAGTCCCTGCTATGCTGTGTGGAGCACCCTCATTCTCTGCATTCCTCACCCTGGGCAGGGAATAGCAGTAGGTGAGTCATTCACCTTCTCCACCCCTGGCTGGGCAATGTCCCTCTGCATTACTTGAAAACAGTGTGCTGTGGCTGGGCAGTGTCTGGGGCCTTCTGTCTTCGCCTTGATGGAGCCCAGGAGTCAGGCAGGTAGAGGGGTGATGTTGACCAGGGCACTGGGGGCTAGGGAAGCTGAGTACCATTGTTGAGGGTCTATCTCCTTTTTGTTTTATTTCAGGGAAGGGTCTACAGGGTGTTCAGGGTCTCATTACTAGATCAGACTCATGATCTGCCTGTTTACAGCCTGCACGCACCACTGCACCCAGTCTCAATTGCTGTCTCAGGGGAGACAATATTGGATCAAACCCCCAGCCCTGTGTCTGCTGGCAGACCCTTTAATACACTGAGCTATTTGGCCGACCCTCTCCTTGATTTCTACCAGTTGCCCTCCTAAAGCATTGCAAACCAATTGAAGAAGAAACTGTGAAGTAGACACAGGCTAAGCAGACAGAAACCGTAGATTTCCCCCAAATTCACCAAAATTCATCCAATGAGGAGATTGGCTTGAACTGGGCGTGGCCTCTAGTTTGTGCTTTGTACAAAGGCAGTCTTCAGTGCAGTGTGCTTCTCGGGATTGCTTTGGGCATTTCAGTAGCGGTGTGTTGGCTGCTTTTGTGCCGAGAAGTTTTTCCAAGGTGAGCACTTTACCTGATCCTGATTTCAGGTTTTCCATTCTTGGAGTTCAGAAAAAGATGCCCACCAGTCAGGACAGTTTCATTTTGGGGTGTTTTGTTTTCTTTTGTTTTTAGCTCAGTAGTCTCTCGCTTGATTTTAATCTTGACATCCTTTGCTTCACTTCAAATGATCGTGACATTGATTACACAAGGTTGATCCCAGGACCAAGCGAGGTGACTACTTCTGTGGCACCCTTTCTGAAAAGGTTGGAAGTTCTGTCCCCTTGTTAGGCAGTGCTCAGGCATTTTTGGAAACATCTGCTACATGTCTCTACACAAATCAAAACCAGTCTGTTATTAAATGTGATATCTATCTGCCTGTCTCTGTCTTTCTACCTTCCAGCCTATCTAATCTGCTCATACTTTGCTGCTTCCAGCATGAAATGAATTGTCCGGGCCTTCCTGAGATGGCTAGTAACTATTTGGTCATCTGTCCAGGGGCTTATGGGAAAATTCCTCAGGATCATTATTTTCATCCTTTTCCTGGCTTGGCAGGAGTGTTTCCTGGCCAGTTTTGTGCAATATCTCAGTGTCACTGCAGAGCCCCGTTACCGTGTGCTGCAAATTCTCTGAGCAAACACTGCAGCCTCAGTGGCTCCTGCTGCCAGGTGGGGATCATGGGGACTAGGCAGCCAGAGCAGGGCTCACTGCTAACCCCGCTGCTCCCCTCGGGTACGTATTAAGCGGCCCTGTACCCTTACTTCCATGCGTTCTTCTTCAGTGGGTGGCAGACAGGGTAAGCAGTAAAGGAACCTGGCAAGAAGGTGGGACACTGCTGGGCAGGAGAAGGGTCTGTTGGCTTGAATTTCTCAGGCCCTGGCCTGAATTCTGAAGGAATTCCATTCCTCCCCTGTCTGCTTCTGGGGGTGGAGGCAAGGGTTGACGCCTACATTCAGAAAGCTAGGTCCACAAGCTCCAACCTACGGCCCCACCCATATGACAGGCCTCCTGAGAAGTGCAGCAACTCACATACCCCAAGGATGCACATTTGGATGACTTGGAGAATTATTTTTAATAGTAGGGCTTTAATCTCACTCAAAACTGAAACCAAATTTCTGGAGATGGCACGTAAGATTTTTTAAACCAGTTCCCAGGCTGGCTATGCCTTTCTGCTGAGGTCAGACATTTACGATGCAATGCACAAAGAAGAAAGTGAAGTGACAGATGAATAGGTCAGTGAATAGACACTGGACAGGTTTGTGATAAGCAAGCGCAACGAAGTGTTCTGGGTAGTAGAGGTAGGCGTAGGCATGCATTCGTCATTATAAAGTTGCCTCAACTTTGCCAAGATTTGCATGTTCCCATTGAGAATGTTCAGGAGCAAAAGAACAAGGCCTCTGCAGATGACTGCAGTGTCACGTCGGCATGTCATTGGGCTCAGGGCTAATGTGGTGAGTGACTGTTGCAATGAGATGCTTAGGTCAGGAAATCTGTGGCTGTTGCTTCCTGGGGTTTGCAGCAAGTTGAAATACTTGTGAAGGAACCACAGCAGCACTGTGAGGAAGGAGATCCGGTCAGCAGGTCTTATTAACACGTGCGTGGTGGCTGGTGGCCACGTGGCTGGGAAAGAGACCCGAGAAAGCCCTCATGACAGTGAGGGTAAAAACAGTCTCCTGGCTGATAGGAGAACAGGGCTGAATGAAAAACTCAATCACACAGTTCTGAGTGCTACTGAGTCCTAGTTTAGAATAGAGGATGGAAGGCTCTGAACAACCTCTGTGGAACATCTGGTTCTTCCCTGTGAGAGCAGAATGGTGGAGCAGGGGAAACCCCTGAGGGTTGTCCTGCCAGGACAATCTCCTCTCTCCTCTACTCTCAGAGGCTGGAGATGAATTGCACTAGATTTATGCAGGGGAAACCCCTGAGGGTTGTCCTGCCAGGACAACCTCTTCTCTCCTCTACTCTCAGAGGCCGAAGATGAATTGCACTAGATTTATGCAGCTGGGTGGAGAGATCCTAAGGCCACTGTTTTGAGAGCAAAACTCCTTCCAATTCTAGCAAACAAATACGGCTTCTCGTAGGAAAACTGAAAGCTGGCTTCCACAAAGCTTGATGGCTTCTCTCTTTCCTGCTCTTTTGAAGTTGGATCTTGGGAGAGGAGCAGGACCTGGGGCAAAGCCCGTCCCTGCATCCTCCCCAAGCCCAGCCTGGTTGCCCTGACATGTGCTGAGTGAAATCTCCTCCCATCTCCTGGCTTCCCAGGCTTCATCCTGGTCTGACAGAGCACAGCAGCAAAGGCCCCTCTGTCTGGCCTGGAGGCTGGGGGACAAGTGACAGAGGCCCTTTAAGAGAGGGAGCTGGGCTAGCGGCCTACAGATGTAAGGGTACAGTGTGTCAGCGAGGCCCCTGGAGCTGCAGCCTGTCAGTGGGCAGGCCCAAGCATGCAGCTCATTGCGGGCTCTGGAAAAGAAATACCCTGCCAGTTACCTGAGTCCCCTTCTGGGAGCCCCCTAAGAGTTGGAGAACTCAGGCGTCTGTTCTGCTGGATGGCTGGAGCTTTGTTACATATCAGCTTTTGCTGAGTCATGTGTAATTCAGGCAGTGTTGAGCTTGGTCTTTATCAGTGTTCATGCCTATAGAATACAGGAGCATATCCATTGCCAAAAAAATGCAGGGACACACGCATCTCTAAGCCTTTTTGGCTTTGAGGGTAACTGTTTTTTTTTTTTTTTTTCAAAGCTTTAGAGTTCATAGCACACATTGCCTCCTTTGATTCAGACAGCCTTTCGAAAGGTCTGTGTGTCATCATGGCTCAATGCCGAAATGTCATCTCTGCTTGTTTTGTAATCTTTCCGTGGGCAGCTTTGTCACCTTACTTACAGTCTTCATGATGACAGGCCCCTCATCTGGACATCATTCTCCTGTTTCAAGTCCGGATTGTCTAGTTGCCAGCTTGTCTTTCCTCAGGGCTGGCTCAAAGTTTCCTGAATCTGCTCTGTCCAGCCCTCAGCCTCTGATCCTTTCCCTCCCCAAATGGCCCCCTACCTCAGACAATGATGATCATCCAGGTGGGCTTTACGCTGCTATTATGCTTTAAAATGATAGGTTTTTTGGTCAGGCACAGAGCAGCAGAGAAACAAACAGAAGGGAAAAGGGAAAGGGGCTTTGTTTTCTTTGAGGACGTGGAGAGAATGTGGGGAAGGATGAGGAATTGTCTCAACTGGAACAAAGGGAGGCTGAGGCTTTTATGGTCTTTTGCCAAAGATGCGGTTTGGAGGGGATGTTTAGATATACCTGAGAGAGCTGATTGGAGTCTTCCCTGAGGTGGCGGGAAGGGTGAAAGCAAATTGTCCCCTGGGCTCAGCTGGAGAAGAAGGGGGAGGTGGTCTTGGGAAGATGGGCTTTTGCTTTAAGGGCATTGGCCGTAGTAGATGACTACCATAATGATTTTAGCAATTCATTCTAGGACCAGAACCTATCAAAAAACATAGCCCGTAACAGGATCTGTAGCTCCCTCTATGGTTTGTGCCCTGTAGAGTTATTTCCTGGCAATTCTTGCTCCACCCATAAGATCCAAGTTCTTTAATATATTCCTTTCTCCCACAGGGCCTTTGCGTGCACTACTGCTGTGTCTGGGACACTCTTTCTTCCCGTGTCCCTTTGCCAGCAACTGGTAGTGATCCTTCAGATGGATTTCAAGCCTTTAGCAAACTTTCCCTGTGTGACATGTCTGCCTTCTCTGATGTCTGAGGGGCTATAACATCATAAGTCTGGTGCATTATTTTAATACATGATTGATATCTTCTCTCCTATTGATATAAAGCCCAGTACACCAAGGATGTATTTGCTTTTCATTACCTTTGTACCTGTGTGTCCATTTCTCAGAAATGTTTGTTAAATGAATGAAATGTAGATAGACAAAGTACTTTTATTGGATTTTTTTTATGTAAGAATATTTATTTACTTAAGTGGAGGCTTAACATTGTTTCTTTGATCTCTCTCTCTCTCTCTCTCTCTCTCTCTCTCTCTGTGCTGGGAATGAAGCTCAAGACCTTGCCGCTGAGCTCCATCCCCAGTGTGTTTCTTGATTTCTCTTTTGACTGTATTTGTGCCTTAGATCGCCTGCCGCCCTCTCCATCATTTCTCTTTCCCAGCTGGTGGCAGCTTTGTACCCATCATATGGGGGGAGAGAGCACTGGGTGAGAGCCTCTCCTCAGTCCATGCATTGCCACCCCGAGCAGTGTTTTCGGCCTGTTGGAGATCTGATAAAAACCTGCTCAGTAAGCTTTTGGAGAACTGAGCTGATCCTACTGAAGGGGGCGGCGTTCATTAGAAGCTCTGTGTAGACAGTTTATCAAACAATGAGGATCAGGAGAGTTTTTTAAGGGTGAGCTGCTAAGCCCTGCTGACTCAGGTTTGTCCTCAGCCTAGACTTGGTGTGTTTTGCTCCAGCTCACGGGGCTGCGTGCTCTCCATGGTGACAAGGTGAGCAGGTGTTAGGTCTGCTTTGAGCATGCCCGCACTGTGAGCTCCAGGGGTCCTCTGAGGACCCAGCCCTTCGACCCAAAGCAAACAAATTGCGTAGGGAAGTTCACAACTATGTCCATCATTAGCTGAGGGATTCCAAGCCATTTTCATTATTACTAACCTAATCTTTAATTTCCTAGAGGGGCTTTGGAGAAAGAGAAAGAGGCTTTTCTTCAGGTGTAAATGGTGTTGTAGGGGCTGGGGAGATGGCTCAGTGGAATATGTACTTCCCTGGCAAGCGCAAGGGTCTTAGTTCAATCCCTGGTTCTAAAAAAAAAAAAAAATGTTGTCGTAGATGGCCTAAACCTTATTTCTTACACTGGGGCCCTAGGGACATTTACCAAATCAGACAGAAGGACTGTCTGGCCAGAGTCTCCATGGGTGTTACAGCTGAAAATACCTTTGTGTCGATCTGTACCACACATGCCCATGAACACTACAGGTATCCTGATGTTCAGTTCCTTTGGCTATAGGTGGAATTGAAACTAAGAACTCTACCCTTATTCTAGATTCATTATTTTCCTTCTTATCTAGAATTAATAGTCCTATGATTGATCATCATACATTGTCTTATCTCATTATACAACTGAAAAACAAATTAAAAAGAAATCTCCAAACACAATACCCATTTCCCTCAGCTGCTGTTAATTTCTGTGGCCTTAGCGCCAGTCAGACACTTTTCTATAAATATTGTTTTTTACGTAGCTGTAATTTATAATCTTTGTACAGCTGTCATGTCATACCCCTTCAGAGGCTGTGAGAGTCTTTTAAAATTTTAATATTTCCCCATTACTTTTTAATGGGTGTGTGTTTTATAGGCTCTTCACTTGTATCCAATTATTACAGTGGTCTTTTTTCAGTTTCTTCCTCTTGAGCGGGTTAGCCCTAGTTTTAGATTAATCATTTGGAAAGGTGAAAAGAGGCTGAACACGCCTTAGAAGTGTCCTGTGGCATTCTGTGGCTGTCCTGAGAAGTCTAGTGAGAGGGGACAAATGCGTAAAGCTGTTTCGCAGTAGAGAGAGGGATCTGTGTAGCTGTGATTTTTTTTTTTTTTTT
>NDGN011433949.1:0-12986 GCA_002564285.1 Tympanoctomys barrerae | reverse complement strand
TTCCTTCCTTCCTTCCTTCCTTCCTTCTTTCCTTCCTTCCTTTCTAAACATCTAACACACATTTTATATTCCCTGACAGCCTCTAAGTTATACTCCTGGGAGCTTCAGACTAGTAAAATACAATTATTCCAATCAAATCTTAGCTTGATCTGTCGCATATTACATCTTCGAAACCTAGAATTTAAGCACCATGAACGATACTTCAGGTTGCTTGACCCAGACCACTAATGTTTTCACGTGAGGATATTCACACCTAGTGTAAGTGAGGGCAGCCCCAGCAATAAGCAGCTCAGCACAGGCGGTCGGCCCCGAGCTTCTCACTGCCAGAACGTACCCTATCACATCGCATCCTGTATTCATTTTACGTTCTTCTAGAGGAAGTTTCCAGGTTTAAGGGGATAAAACTGAACAATAAATAAAGAAAGAAATAAAGCTAATTTAGCTTTACATACAACACATAGAAGTAGATCTGATAGTCAGCAAATACTTACTGAGAATTAATTAAATACTGGCTAACTGCTAGACATATGGCCCCAAGGAACCAGGAATGTTTGCCCGGCTCACATCTTGCTTAGTGTCCTGTGTATATGTGTGTGTGTGTGTCTGTCTGTCTGTCTGTCTGTCTATCTGTGTGTACACCTGTGTGTTAATATATGTAAAATCCAGCATAAAAGTGTGAAATTGCTCTTTAATTTGAATACTAAAATAGTCCAGACAATAATAGTCATAATGAAAGCTAAGAATGGCATCTAAAGTGATTGTACCCTAAATTAAAGATATATTTTTGTGTCTTTGGTCTACCACTTTTGTGTAGATACAGAATTAATAAATAACTTGCTTCATACTTATTTCCTGGGCTGACCTGATAGCTCAGCAGACTAAAGCACAAGTTTAGGCAGAGCACAGCGGCCAGGATTCGATCCCTTGTGCTGCGCTGGCCCTGCCCCCGGGGCACACTGAGATGGGGATTGAGACTGGGCGTGGTAGTGCACACCTGTAACCCCAGCACTTGGGAGGCTGAAAACGGGAGACTCTCTCGGAGTCCAATTTACGTAGTGAGACCCTGTAGACCCTGTCCTAAATACAGAAAAAAATAAAATATCTATTTCCTGTTTGTTTAAACAGTCCAGATGTGAACAGAAATTCTGCAGAAGTATAATTTTACAAACTGTTATCATAAGCTTGGATGGAGTAATATTTTCTTATCAAATTTTAAGAATTATGATGGGCTTTAAACAATATTAATAGTAAGGTGATGTAATGTTAGTACATTCATATTAGTGACAGTTTATTCTGAGTTTATATATTAGCTGTCAACTGATACTTGTAACTTTGAAAATGAGAATTATAAATCTATGCAATGTATTTTATCAAAATCTGAAACTGAATCTGATCATTTCAAGTCAGCAAAGGAGATAAAAAATTTCAGTGCAATCAGTTGTTACCAATGCTTCACCAAGCTAGGAATTCACTGTGTGTATGCTTTCAGATGATTCAGATACATACTAGCAATCTGGTTTTTTTTTAATCCTACTTAAATAAATAAATGACTGTCTCCTATATGAATAAGCTTGTATTACCAGGCCTTCTTACTACATAAGCAACTCCATTATGATGGGGTGTCCCTTCTGCAGATGAAGTTCTTCCCAGAGTGGTCACACCCACAAAATGCACATGTAGAAAGAAAAGAGCACTCTCCCGCCCCTTATGCAATTACGTTCTTCCCATTCAGCAATGGGAAGCTCTTGTGACCTCAGTTGCAACACAGCAGATGTGGTCCCCACTCAGTTCTTAGACTCCCTTTGCTCCCAATGGTCCCATCATGAGCAAAGGAGAGATGTCACTGCCTGGATCTGTTGCATGGCCCGCATCACTTTGAGAGACAAGAAAGGTTCGCATGCAGTAAGTGCAATGGGGAACTCAGCCAAATATGAACATCCCATTCTCCCCTGGATTCTCCCTTCCTATAGTATGAGGAGGGGAAGTGCCTAAGAAGCCAACCTTATAAATCTTCCCAAAACTCAGTTTCTGACAAGAATTCTTCCACTTAGTGAAAAAGATTCCTTTTAAGTTTTCTGTAACACACCACTCTGAAGAAATTGTGTGTGGGGCTGTCATCAGGAAGCCCAAAGGCCTTTTGGTAAAATTAATCCAACTCCTGGAAGATGGTACAGGCTATCACGTTTTTTGTTCCCTGACAACAATTAGATTAGTTTAGCTCAAACTCCCCTTCTTACAAACTTACGCACATCTTTTTCACACTTGTATCTTGGGTTCTTGCTCAATGTATACTAACTGAAGTAAGCTATGGTTGCCTGGTAACATGGGGAGGTGAGACAGAGCGTGGACCACATCAGTGGATAACCGCATGGGTGACGTTAGCTTCAGCTGGGATTCTCAAGACTTCACTCTGCACCAGCTGCACCAGATGTTTCTAGCCAGAGGTGAAGCAGTAGCTTTCTCAAATCATAAAATAAAGCATTATCATTCAATATAATGTCCTTCACTGTGGCCAGGGTTTGGATAACAGTCACAGAAAGAACAGGACTAGATCCTGTTGTCTCTGACATGCTTTTTACAAAACACAGAATGAAGTGCTCCCAAGAGTCACGCTGTCGGGCAGCTTGTGCGAAGTTTTGTGATTCTGTTCAGTTTCACCGGGAAATGTTTTCATGTATTTTCTCCTCTTTCCTGATAGTATTCTACATCAAGTTTGAATTTTTAAAGATCTCCAAACATTTCTCCCATGTGAAAAGATTGTTGTTTTTTTAAAAATGTAGAAGCAAAGGAAAAAGTGAAGCTAAGGAGTTTAGCTTGATGAAATTAAAAATACTTGATAGTTTCTGATGCCAGTCACATCTTGAAGTTGACCCAGAGCCATCTTTTATTATCTGGGATAATAAAAAGTCTTTCTCCCAAGACTCAGGAGAGGACAGCATTTCTTGAAACAGCTTATATCTTAAAGGTATAAAAACACATTACATTCTTCTGAAAGCAATAATGAATATCAATAAGTTGAAAACAAAATTAGCATGAAATTTCAAGGGGAAAAAATAAGATCTCAAAGAAGTATCAGTCCTGGAAAGCAATTCTGCCCTCAGAACTCACCCCCATATCCTTTCTTGGCCCCACCTTCCTAACCCATTAGAATGTCTACAGATATTCCCTGGAATGGGTGAATTGTTTGCATTTTAGAACTACTTTCTGGAGTGGGGTGGGAAACCCTAATTTCCCACTGGATGGATGAAGAAGATGAGGCCATAGAAGGACATGGAGGTGAGGCCTGAGGGCAGTTACTGTTCAGTGCTGACCCTTCTTTGAGATCTTATTTTTCCCCTTGAAATTTCATGCTCACATTTTGATTGTCATGCTCAGGAGCAGGAATGCTATAAACACCTAGTATAAATAGTATACCAGAGGGGCTGAGGAGATGGCTCAGTGGAATAAGCACTGCCCTGGCACACATAAGGGCCTGAGTTTAATCCCTGGTTCCACAAAAAAAAAAAAAAAAAGTATACCAGGGCTTAAGAACATTACCAGAATGTTTTAGAACATTCTTCCAAAGGACAGGATTGTCTGGACCTAAGTATCAATAGTGCTGAAGTTCAGAAACTCTGCTCAAAAATATTAAGAGCTGCAGTTACTCTGCACTAAGCTATATATTAAGTTTTTTCAATATGTTATCTATTTAATCCTCACCACCATTCCATTAAAGTAGGTATGGGGTTCTCCACTTTTATTTTTTATTAACTTTATTGAAAATCAATAATTACATATCATATTAAAAAGTTGTAGACAAATATTGAAATGTGAAAGATATAAGATGAAAACAGAGTGAATTTTAGAGAAATATTTCTGAAATGAATGCATAACATGAGATTAATAATAGATTACACATTGTAAAAAATTATTTACAAACTTAAATGAATATAATAATAAAAATTGTCCAAAATAAAAATGAAGAAGAAAGAATTTACAGATCAGTCATATAACAGTTAACTCTGTGTCAAAATCAAGAAACTTATATTCCACTTTTAGGTGATGAAGGCCACAAGATTAAGTAACTAGCTCACAGCCATGTAGCCCACAGGCATTGGGCTCTGAATGTGGAAGGAGATGAGACTCCAAAGACTAGCTCCCATCAGATTCTGTGCTTCTCATTTCAGCGTATCTTTATCAGCTGAAACTCTGCCTCCAAAGTGTCCCTATTAAAATGCATGGGTGTCACCTGAGCAGACTGGCTACATGGTTCATCCTGCCCCAAGTCTAAAGTACATTGGCTGATTGCTATGAACTGGGACTAAAGAAGAGAATGAAGTGTCAAGAAAGTTTTGTAGACATTAAGCACTATGCTAAAATTATTAGAAGATAACTGTTTCCTAACAATGAAATTTCACTTTGGAAACCTTCTCTTTGAAAGAAAACTCTGTGTGATTCTATTTTACTTTTTAAATCAATGCAAGTTTGAAACACATAATACTGATGTTTGAGGCAACTGGTATGTGCATTGCATAGTATCTTGAACTTTTTCAATCTCTTTACCCCCATCTACCTTTATTTCTTCCTTCTGACCTCCTCTGATATCCTCCTCCTCTAAAAAAAATCTGCCTTCTTTTACTTCCCATCTCTCCTTTATTTTACTCACTCATTTATTTATATTTTTGGTTTCTTATATAAGAGAAACCATGCAATATTTAACATTCTGTGTTTTATTTATTGCACTTAGCATTATGACTTCAAGTTCCATCCATTTTTCTGCAAATGACATGATATCCTTCTTTATTACTGGTACTATTCCACTGTCTATTTATACCACATTTCCGTTCACCATTCACCTGCTGCCATGCATCTAGGCTTTCTCCAAAGGTTTTTCTATAGTGAAATGCACTTATATGAACATAGGTATGCTTGTATCAGTATAACACGATGACTTTAACACCTTTGAAAATATACCTGGCTGTATCAAGTGGAATTTGATACAGTTGGGTTAAATGGAATTTCTATTTTTAGTTTTTTGAGGAATCTCTATGCTGATTTCCACTAGTTTATATTCCCACTGAAAATGTTCCTTTTTCTCCTACAACCTTGTCAGCATTTGTTGCTTTTTGTGTTCTTGATAGTCATTCTCAGATGGAATCTCAGAATTTCTTCTATTTATATTTTCCTAATGGCTAAACATGGTGCACACTTCTTTCACTTAATTATGGGGCATTTGTGTGTCTTTTGAGAAGTGACTGTCAGGTTAACTTGGCTACTTGCTTATTGGGTCATTTCTTTGGGTAAGTTCATATGTTAGTTCTTTATGTATCATAGATATTAGTCTTCTATCAGAGGAATAGCTGGCAAAGTTTTCACTATTCTGTAAGTTGTCTTTTCACTCTTTTGATTATTTTCTTTGTCATGCAGAAGTCTTTATTATGATGTAATCCTATCTGTTGAATATTTATAATGTATTTTCTGTGCTATTGCAGTTCTGTTCAGAAAGTCTTTGCCTATGTCTATGGAAACACCACCTCCCAGGCTACATCCACAGTGACCTTCTTTTTCTGATCAAGCCCCACCTCTAGCAGAAATCAGCTGTAATACCCCTAGAGTACAGTCATCTTCCAAAGGTCCTGCTTATGATCATGTGAGGCTTTATGGGGACATTAGATATAAAGCATGCCATATAGTTTGGGCCATTTGGTTGAAAATTGGATGACTAAAGGTGCATGGTGTTGTTTTGTGGGTTCTTCTATTTTGTTCCATCAGCCTACATATCTATTCTTGTGCCAGTACCATGCTGGACATATCTATTCTTGTGCCAGTACCATGCTGGTTTTGTTACTATAGCTTACTGTGATAAACTATAATCCCATGTTGTGATGCCTTCTGCTTTGCCCTTTTTCCTCAAGATTGCTCTGGATTTTCTGCGGTTTTTTTCTGCTTCTATATGAATTATATGATTGTTTGTTCTAGTTCTATGATGAATCTTGGGGTTGGGATATTTTAAAAAGCATTCCATTAAATCTATAGATGACTTTTGGTACAATGACTATTTTAACAATGTCAATTCTGCATATCCAAGAACAAAGATGTCTTGCCATTTTCCAATATCTTCTTTCATTTTTTACTTGAGTTCTATAGTTTTCATTACAGAAGAATTTTGCTTCCTTGGTTGTGTTGAGTTCAAGGTATTTAGTTGCTTCCAAGCTATCTTGAGTGGGATTTTTTTCTCAATTTTTTTCTCAGTGGGTTCATTAATAGTGGTTGTCAGTAATGCTATTGATTTTGATATGTTGATTTTATGCCCTGCCACTTTCATAAATTTATTAATCTGGTATAAAAGTCTTCTGGAGAAATTTATTTGGCCTTTTATGTAAAGAAGCCAACTTTGATGGAAAGGGGGAAATCCAGAAAAGGATGCTAAGGGTATAGAACAGTCACATCAAGCACCAAAAGTTGTATGAATTGGAGAGATCCTAGGGCAACAAGCATTGTGAGAGGAGGCAACGTGCTCTGTGCTCTATAGGACTGATGAGCTAGTAAGTGTTGTCAGAGGTGCCACCTACCTGCTGCCCCTAAGTGAATTTGATCAAGGGCATCAATTAGACAGGAACAACAAAGCATCCTAGAAAATGTTGGATATTGTGAAACAGGAAGCAGACAATTCACTTTAGATAATACTTTCTTTTAAAAAAAAATACTTATCATCTACAGCATGAAATAAATGTGAAAAGAAAGTGCAAACACTATTTTCAGAGACCGGCATTGTTTCTTGACTCATCATTGCCTTGGCCTGCTCCTCCGCAAGATCTGTCATCCACTTCTCAACAAGTCTCTTGCGGTGGCTAGAAGAACTCTAGCATCTTTTCAAACTCTTCCTCAGCCTTGATACTCCACTCAGACAGTGGCCCAGCCATGCAGAAATGTTGGCTATTCATTGTGATGTCAATGTTTTTGATTTCTCCTTCTGAGTCTTTTTTGAGTGAAGAGATCTTTCCTGGGAACTCCCTGAGTTTTCTATGGCTGCTATAACAAATTACCACTCTGGACTCTGGTGGCTTGAATCAATAGAAATTTATTCATCTCAGGAGCAGCTAGATAGCTCAGCAGACTAAAGCACCTGCTTAGGCAAAGGTGCTGTGCGGGCCCTGCCCTTGGAATGCACTGAGATGGCAATTGAGACTGGGCGTGGTGGCATTCCCCTATAATCCTAGTGCTTGGGAGGCTGAAGACAGGAAGATCACTATGAGTCAAACCTGTGTAGTGAGATCTGTAGACCTTGTACTAAATACAAAAAGGGTGGGGGGGAATAAAAGAAAAGAAATTTATTCATCCTAGTTCAGGACCCAGAAATCTGAAATTAAGATTTGGGCTGGGTCATTTTCCCTATGAAGGCACTAATGAAGGATCCTTCCTTGCTGCTTCCTAACTTCTCCATTAGGCTCCAGAAATGCTTGGAATTCCTGGGCATGTAACTGTATGGCTCCCGTCTCTGGCTGGATCTTCATAGGGCTTTCTGCCCTCTGTGTGTCTCTCTGTCTATATCCTCCCCTCTTCTTACATATGTAATAGTAATTGCATTTAGAGCTCACCATAATGCAGTGTGAGCTCATCCTGATCTTTATCTGATTATAAAAACTATTTCTAAAAGGTGTCATAATCTGAGTTTCTGAGTAGATATGAATTTTTGAGGGGTACTACTTGTATTAGTTGATGTTCTCCAAAGAAACAGAATAATATACACGTGTGCCTATCACAATTGTGAAAAGAAAAAAGTCCCAAGTTTATGGTGAAAATGCCTGAGGACCAGCAAAGCACAGGATGAATTCCAGTCAAATTATAAAGAGTGGAGAACATCTCAGCTCAAAGACCATCAGGGAGAGAGGACAATATTTTCTTATTCATTCCTTTGTTTTATTCAGGCCCTGAACAAACCATCTCCACAATAACTAAGTGATTATTTCTCTTCCTAACTTCTGGCTTCCTAACAAACCCTGTTCCTCACTGTGAGCTAGCAACCCTGCTCCTTACTTTTTCAAGAACACAGAAACCATCTTCTTTCCATTCTCAACTCTCCAAATAGGCCTTCCTCTGCCTCCCTGAGCTACCCTCTCCCTGCTGTGCAGAAAGGCCCTTCTCTCCATGTGTAGTCTGTATCCTGCCCCCATTATGCCCTCAAGGGTGAAGCACTCTCAGTCAGACACTTTCTCACATCATCATTCTCTCTGCCACTGGTGGACTATCCAGCATGAAACCATTTCCAAGAATCTCCTCTATTTAGAAATAGTCCCCCAACTCATTTCAATTGCTTCTCTACTGCTACTCCCCTTCAAATCCGAGTTTCTCAAACATTTTGCGGTCTACATAGACTGATTCTGCTTCCTCACCTACCTCCCATTCATTTTTCTCATGAGAGTCGTCATTATCTCATCTCCATGTGCCAAAGCCAATGACTACTTCTCCATTTTCATCTTACTTAACTTCTCAGTAGCTTTGAAGTCAAGCAGGCCTTCCTTTCTGGTGAAAAAAAAAAAAGACAGAAAGGAAGGAAGAAAGGAAAGAAGGAGGGAGGGAGGGAAAAAGGGAGGGACGGAAACATGGAGGGAGGGAAGGAGGGGGGTGTCCTTGTGGTGGCTTCTAGAAGGCACATCGCTTTTCTGGACCCTCTGTTCTGAGGAGGAGTCTTGACATTTTTCTCTATGCAAGTCCTTTCTTCTTTTTCTTTGACTTTAAAAAGTCCCTTTGAATCTACCACTTCCATGTCTATCTCTCTATCTAAACACACTGGTCTTATCTTCAGGCTTTTAAAGCCTGTGCAACATCTCACATTGAGCACGTCTCACACACACCTTGTCCCTCCTGGCATTCACTCCCCGTGTTCCTGCCTCCAGCTTCTGCATGGTAGAAAATGGCATCTTCACTTATTTCTCTTTCCACCTTCTTCTCCCCCATCCTCTCCCACATGAAGACTGATTCCTGTCCTCTTACATCCACATTATATTCCAAGCATGTCCATGTGTGTCTCCATTGTCAGCTTCTATCCCACCATCATCATTTATCCTCCACACTGGCTGCCTCTGATCCACTCTTGCTGCTGTCCTGTCCATTCTCCACACCATGGCCACGTGGTGTTTTGCACATTGGAAGTTGGATCATATCACTATCATCTTAAATCCTTCAGAAGCTTTCCACAGCATATGGAATAAATTTCAGAATCCCTGGTATGGCTCACAAAGTTCCCATCCCTGTCACCATTGCCAGGTTCACAGCATGACCTCTCCCTTCAGGCCAGGGCGCCAGCCACACTGATCTTCTTTAGTTCCTCAGTTGGTCACACCATGCTCTGTCCCCTCCTGGACCTCACCTGTGCTCTTTCCTTTGCCTGGGATGCTTCTTCCTATCCTTCACAGCTGTCATCTCAACATCCCTGCCTTACAGAGGTCTGAGATCCACCATATCACCTCAAGGAGGACGTTCTTTCCTCATCCTCCCTTCCAACATGGACCCAGACTCAGTATGAATCAGAGACTCACAAACTTATCCTAAAATCTCAACCATAGCAAAGAGGCATGGTGTCAGAATATTTAAAGCTGAGCTGATCATCAGCATAATTATTCCTTAAACAGCAAGACATATCATTCAGAAGGGGACTCAAAATGACTGTTTCCTCTTCAATCATCATGGTTACAAGACGTCTCCCTTCACAGCTGGAAGCTCCCTTTGTGTAAACCTGCTTCCCATGTTGGAGCCTCCATATCCTTCTCCCTGCACCTAGTTTCTAGTCCTTTCCCCATTCCAGCCAATAACTTGTAATTCTACAACTATACAATTCATAAGTGTTCTTGCTATCTTTGTTTTTACATAGAATTCCTGAGCTTCTTGTCCTTCCGCCTCCCTCTTCCAAACCAGTGTTATGTAACCAATAGGCCCAGCAAAATTTATTGCTGAAATAAACAGCAATCTCTTTTCAGAAAGAGTCACAAAGTCTGTGGCCTCCCTGAGGATGTAAAACTGCAGTTTCCCAAGTGACAATTTGTTTTACAATCAAGCTACGTAGTTATGTACATAGAGACAGATGTAAGAGGGTGAATTGGTTAGATGTCAGCTTTGGTGGGACTAATGACTAGAAAAATTTTTCCTACTTGTTTTTAACTGGATTGCACTATTTATAAAAGACTTTACAATGTTTCAAACAGATGTAACACACAGACTTTGTGTTCAGCCCTTTGTATATTATTGCTACAGATATGACAATATAAATGGTCCAGACAACAGGGTCTAATGTGTGTGATGTAGGGTTTCTCTGTGCTCCACCGTGGTGCTGGGGAGCACACAACTGTATCTTCACTGGAGGTAAAATGCTATGTCAAGGATGTTGAATCCAAGTGGCTAGTATCCTCTGAAAATTTTTTTTTCATGTCAATGTAGGACACTGCTATCTTTCTAACTTGCATGTGAGCCAGAATTCTTATATTACATCAGGAAGCCCTGTCCACAGTCTAACCCAGCAAAAGCAAACTGTCAGGGCTTCAGTCAAAAGTGAGCTACACCTGTTCACCATTATTTAATGTGGCTTTCCCTTGGGAAGCTGCCATGCCTCCCTCACAGGCATCTACTCCACCTCCTTTCCTGCTTATTGTTCGCCATGGTACCTTCTCCAGTTTCTCCCTGTTGCTGTGAGGCTCTGACCAGAATGTGGTGGTCTAAGGGGGATTGTCCAGGGTTACAAGGACGCTGCCTCACAGGTTCACTCTGTGGAGCCATTTGGTCAACTTTGCTGACCTCTGACCCAGCAGATGGTCCGTCTCTGCTGACACAGTCTTTACCACTGTGGCCAACAAGAAGGTCCCAAAGTATCTGACACCTGTATATTATGGTCAATGCACATAAAATATTTTAATGACCACCTTTTGTTCAAGTGAATACTGGACTTCATTTAAGTACACAGAAAGAAATTTCAAATATTTACCATTCATCTGTTTTCTCAATAATATGTATTTCTTCATATTATTTGTATCCCCACTTTTGATAATTTTGCTATGTTTTCTTAACTATATATGTTTTTCTTTTCTGCTAGATCACCTAATAGGCTTTCCAACTGCTTTTTAATCTGTGGTTTTCAATAATAATTTATTCTTGTATAGTGCTACCATACTTTTGAATACCTGTTTCTCTTCCTGAGAAACTCATGATACTTTATCGTAATTGTCACCAGTAATACATTTTGATCACATGCCTAAAGGTGTATGACTTCACCTTTGTTTCCAGTCCCCACCACCACACTGCTTCTGGACATATTATGTGACAGGCGGTCACAATCTAGCCTCCTCCCACTCACTGGTGACTAAATTCCTTGTGCTTTCCCCAGGGAGCGTCATCACTAAGGAAAGCAGAACCTCAATAGCTTCTATCACTTCAACATCTAATCTTGGTCACTGAATATGGTCAAAGGGTACCTGTGGTGTCCACGCTGCCACAGAGTTTAGACTGTGTGCTGCGCTATTGTGTTCCACCTCCTCAAGCCAAGGTAGAAGAACCCGGGAAAGCACATCTATCACACCAACAATAAGCTGGAGGTGGGGCGTGGTTTTCCTCTCCTAACCATTTTGCCTAAGCTAAATTAAATTGTCTGTCTACTCTCAAACCAGCTGATTACATTCTTTCCCATGTATTTTTACGTCTACAATTATGTTTTTCTGCCCAAGTTCTTGTCTCCCCATCTAGATTATATGCCATGTATAGTTCTTTGGCTATATCTAGTACAGTAAGTGCATTCAAAAACAATTTAATTAAAATTTACTGAATTAGACTAAGTCATTTCATTTTAGAATGAACCATGTGGAAGAAACCAAGAAATAACATCTAGTACTGTGTATAGTAAGACTAAGACATTGAGTTCTTCTAAAAGTAAGCTCTCAGAAATCTGCCTTTTTTCTTGACTTTATAGGTAGACTTGATTTTCAGAAATCTTTTGCTCCCTAGCTGAGAAAGAATACATCATATCAATGAGAGATATCATTACAGCTGGGAAAACACGTGTGGGTTCACAGGCTACATGGTTGCCACAGAAGAAGAGTAGGCAGAATTTTCCTTAGTAACTGGACAGCCTACCACCCAAATCACACACACCTGCTGCTTCCTACCAAACTATAAGGTCAGAACATGCAGGCCATAACAGATCATTGACAACTTCATATCAAGTTGAGCTCAGTAACTAGGAGAACCCTGACCTGTCAGTTCTTTTGGCATCTTTCTATTTTGATGTTCAGCAGGCATATTTTGTTCTGGAACCATGTTTATTTTTCACTATCCATTCTGCTTTGCTGTTGGAGGAAGTTGGCCCAACACCTTCTGCAATGTGGCTTATCCATGATCAGTACAAAACAAATTTCAGTCACTTTCAAGTAATTCCTATTTCTGTTTTATGTATTTTTCTGTTTCCCTCCTCTATTTGGCAAACATCTCCTACCATTGTCACGGATGCCATTCTTTGCACTGCTGATAGTTATGCACATTCACATTCCCATGTGTGGGCCTTCACACGGGCACGGTCCCCACTCACCCTACTGCACTCAAGTCCTTGTGCCTCTGCCACCACATGCAGGAAGCATGGCAGCTCTGTCCTTGGTGCTATGGGTGGGGACAGTCCCACCTGTGATCTAGACTCCCCAACACACATCCAGAACTTCACAGAAGACACTAAACTAGAAGGGGGAAGGCAGCGCCATGAGGCTATATTGCTTTTTAGAGGTGGCACAGCAAAATCATAAGATATAAAGTGGACTCACGAAATAAGCCAGACCCATATTTGTAAATATCATATAGTTTCCCTAGTATAAGAACTCAAAAGAAGAAATAAAATAGAAAGGTATAATACAACTAAAAGGAAATCAAGAACTTTAGGACTAAATAATTAAGAGAGGGAAAGAAGAACTAGAAAACATGACAGTGGCAAGCCATACAGTTATATGTACAAGATGGGTAAGGCAATGATCCTGAGA
>NDGN011433946.1:0-12329 GCA_002564285.1 Tympanoctomys barrerae | reverse complement strand
GAACCGGGGATTGAACTCAGACACTTGGGCTTGCCAGGCAAGCGCTTATTCTACTGAGCCATCCCCCCCGGCCCCTGAGAAATTATTTCTGATTTGATTTTTTTTTTCTATAGTCTCATTCAGTTGCTTTGCTGTTGCCATTTTAGAGGGGACAAGTGGGTGGCTGGCTCTCTGATTGTCCCACCTCATTGCCCCCTGTGTTTGCCTTTGGTGAACTGGATGTCTGGAGTTGCATCTTGTTAAGGGTCTTATCAGTTTTTCCTTTTTTTTTTTTTTTTTTTTTTNGTTCAATTCCTGGGATGATGCTTGCAAATTGCCTATGATAGGTTGCTTTATTGCTAGTATTTAGAACTCTTAGTAAATGACTATTTCTTTGAGGTATCTTTTAGGTGTAGCTGGTTTTGGGGTTTTGAGTCTGTTGCAAGACTCAATTTGTTGGTGATGAGATGCTGCCTGCTTGGCCCAACCCCTGATTCTTTGGCACTATGCCACAGTGTTTTCTGTGACCCTTAGTCAATCTCAGTCTTGGAATACCAAGAAGGATAGCTGTTCAGAACCATTATGTTACTTTTGGCTAATGTGGTATCATCAGCAATGGCAGTAGCATCAAAAGCAGCCTAGAAAATGACAGCTGGGTTAACCATAAATTTTCCATATGAACTAGATTTGTAGTTATATACAAAAATCCAAAACAAGTCAAAATTATATGAAGTATGTAAGTTGTTAATACATCAGATTTCCCCTCAGGGATTAAAATTTAAAAGGGGTTAGAGAGAAAATAGAAAAGTAATAGAAGAAATTAGAAGTAAAGCTTTAGGGGAATCGTGCTAATTTTGGGAAACTGATACAGAAGACTAGAGCAAAAGAGAGAAAGAAGAGATAGAAAGAAGAACAGACCAGAACAACATATCCGAAGAGACTAGAAACCATATTCACACTAATAAAAAGATCAAACAATGAAGGAGAAAAACAAAAACAAAAACACAGCAGGAACAACAAAAAATAAATGACACAGATAGGAAAAAAGTCCATTTCCAGGTTTGTCTCTGTTGTCACTGGTAGATGACATGTAGAGACAGAGTTCTGCTCCATGCTGATCTATTTTAGCAAGCAAGCAGTAGCTTTTTGGTGAGATAGTGGATAATCTCAGTGAGCCTGCACTTTCTGGCTGAGACCAGACTGGTTCGGCCTGCATCTATCAGTGCACCTTCTGTGGGCCTGAGGAACCACTAGATGCTCCTTCACTGCTGTGTCTCTCCGTGGAGGCCTGTGGGATCACCAGCAATCACTGAGTCCACAGGTTTGAATTGCTTCTCTCATACAAGTGAGCTCCATTTGAGGGAGAAGGCACCACTGACTACCTTTTCTTTTTCTTTGAGGTTTTCCTCTTTACTCTGTGGGCTTCAGTTCATGCTTCAGATCTTTTCTGGGTCCAGGGGGCCCATTTCTGTCCTTCTTGTCTTCCTTGCATTGGTATATTCCAGTCTGGGCTGCAGCTCTCAGAGAGACTTTTTCTTTGCTGCTTTACTGTTCTGCCATCTTCGTGTTCCTTAATTAATCCTGAAATTTGTTTTTCTTTTGAAATAATCATACATCCTGGAGAAGATGGGCATAAAATTCAAAGAACTTTTTTTTGCCACAGTGAACCACTTTAGAGTAAGTTGTCAATCTGATCATTCTAGAATACTTAAGTTGTATATCCTATTAATTGAGGTAATCTCTTACATAATAACAAACAATACAGCTGCTAAAAGCAGCAAATTAACTTCATACTCCAGTCAGCTGTCTCCATACTCTGTTCAAGTATGGCTATTTGTCTCAGTAATGTTCTTTGTTGGGATACAGTTCAGAATTGTGCATTGTGTTTAGTTGTCAGATGTCAGTTTTCAATCTGGGACAGCTTTTCAGTTTTTGGACTTTGATAATCTTGATATTTTTGAGACTATAAGCCAGTTATTTTGTAAAATGTCCCTCAATTTGGGTTGGTCCTGATGTTTTCTTATGATTAGGTTGAGGTTTTGCATCTTTGAATATCCCAGGGAGATGCTGTATTCTTTTCATTACTTCCTATTGGGTAGCATGTGGTTTGATTTGTCCTACTGCTGACAATATTCACATTCATTACTTATAATGGCTGCTGTCAAGCTCAGTGTATATAATTGTTGTACTCTTTTTACTGTAATAATCATTTTGTGGAGAAGTACATTTAAATTATGTAAATATTCTATTTATCGAACTTCATTTACTCATATTAGTATGGAGTAATACTATTTTGTTATGTAGTCTATAATGAATTGATTTCATTAATCTGGGTGTTTAAATTATCTTAGACTTAGTAGGGACCTTTCTTTGAATTATTCTTCATGTACTTCCTAGCTTTTGGAATCCTAAAATGTTCCATCATTCATCTTTCCCTGCCCTAATCCTGGAATTAGCTATTTTCTAAAGTGACATTCTTTTTCTTGGAAAATTTTGTTTAACAGCTAAGGTTGGGATGTTAGGTATATTTGTAGCTTTTGGGGTGTCACCTCTCCAGGGATTGAAAAAAATATGTATATACTCATACTATATATATGCTTATATACATGCAGAAGTACACATTTACATTTGTATTTGTATATATTTATTTAAACCCTTAGATTATAATGATGTCGCTAATTTCAGCCCAGTTCCTCAGACAGTTTATTTTAGTTTTTCCTTTCCTATATTTGTATCTTCTTTGCTGTTCCAACCTGTCTTCTGTTATTATGGTACATATCCTTATTTGATACTTTCATGTGTATGTAGTCCTTGTCATTGCCTTCTCTTCCTCTCCATTAATGTCTTTTTTACCCCTTTCAGGCTCTGCCACTCCATGCTAGGCTATTCTTTTGCATAAATACTTATACCTGTTTGTGCTTTTAAGGTGTCAACTCCCTGTACTGGTCCATATCTCCAGGAGAACCCCTGTTTCATCCTGCATGGATGAGTCTCAGCCCCCCTGCACTGGGTCACCATTGCATGTGGATGTCCTCTCTTTCTCTCTGTAACCTCTGATACACATACCAAGATGTTCCCCTCTGTCACTGTTTGAGCCCTCTAATATGCTAGTTCTCCTTGGAAGTACCTTCTTGCTTAGATAGGCTCTGCTGCCCCACACTAAGCTGCCCCCCGTAAGGACATCTTCCTACTCTGATTTAGGCTCTGTTTATTTTGCTGTAGGCCAGTGTAGCTTTCCTATTTTCTCTGAGTAAATACTTACCTTTATCTGCCCTACATGATAACTTTAGGATTTGAACTGTACATGAAGAAAAAGGAAATGAGGGAACAAAGAAAAATGGAAGACGTAGTGGAGGAGAAAGGTAAAATAAAGCTCTTTTATCAATGATGATGATAATGATGATGATGATGATGATGATGATGATGATGATGATATTACTTTGCAAGTTAGCAATGCCTAATCTTGTGTTGGAAGGAAATCAGACTATGACAATTAAGAATTTTAGGTAACATGGAAGTTATGACCAAGATGTGAGCACTATGTAGTACAGTAGTTCTAGACCCTTTTTTTTTTCTTTGTATTTCAGAAGAGAATAATTTGGTAGGCTGGTTAGCTCTTCACAATTTTTGAGTCTTTTCTTTTATGTATATTGTTATGGAGATGTAGGAGGCCTCCCTGCTGAATGAGAAACAGAAAAATCTTTATATAGTTTTTACTCTATTTAGCAGGTCTCTCCTTATAATAATTATCAGTGAAGTGCATTCTCAAGAATTTCAGTAAGGTGGTGATAATACAGAAAAAGAGTTATAAAAGCCCTGAGATAGTAACTGTCATTCACCAAGAAACTTGTGTTTGCAGAATTTGATAGAGATAAAATTTCAGCAACTAGGTTTTTCTTGTTATATGATATACCTATGATTTTTAAAATGTCATATAGACCTTAGGTCAGGAAATTGACCATATATATATATTTTTTTTTTGACCAAGTATATTTTTAAAACACTAAATTTGCATGTCTTATAGAAATGGTTATTGCTCCAAATAAACCAGAACAGTAAGTAGTTCATATTGGGATTTCCCCAGACTTTATTACTAGGAATCTATAATTCTTAGAAATCTAAACAAAGGAAGTTCCCAGAAGCTCTTTAGTAATGTTTGTTGTAGCTAAAAAATATCACCATTTTATTTACAGAAAGTGGGAAAAAATAGTTGTGAACATTGTAGAAATAATTCATTATAGTTATATTCAGTACTTTAAAAGACTATTCATGTTTTCTTGCCAAAATTAAAAATAAACAGCAGGCAGTATTATCAGTTGGTGCTCTCCTTCTCTAGGTTTGGAAAACAAGCTCTGGGGAAAGATGACCAGAATTTAACTTTCAGTATTTAAGAAGTGAACTGAACAGTTCTTGATTTTTAAAAAAATACATATTTCTAGGGATCTAAGGAGATTATGATTCCCACTCTTTAACTTTTTGTTTTCTTATTATCAGAACCGCTAATAACATATGCTCTTTCATAGTATTCCATAGTATTTGGATCTTAGCGTGCTATTTTTATGGAGTACCTGAGATTTCATAGAAAAACTTCACAGTTTGTGACATTTCATCAGCAGAACAAAGGACCATTTGGAGTGCCTTATCCCATCTGTTCTCTATTACTCTTCAAAAATTTCTCCAGAACTCTTGGATCTGGTGATTGACAGATACTTATTTGCACAGCAATCTAGTCCATATTACCATTTCGCTCATAGAAAGAATGGATTTGTGACTACTGTGACCTTCCTTGGAAGTCTTGCTTGTTTGCTCTTTAAAGGAAAAGAAGAATTTATAAGACTATGTATTTACAATAGAATCTTGGAAACATTGAACTGTCAAGGTTATGGAAAGACAAGGAGCCAAGGCAACAAAGACACCAAGGGATGAGATCTTTTAGTATAAACTAGGGCATGCTGGGTCTTTTTGAACATATCCGTGTAACTGAGGAAGAGAAAGAGGACAAGAATGTCAGGAAAGGAACTGCTAGAAAAATTATTAACTCAACCATTTTATGAATTTCTTGAGAGAATACAGTCAACCCAAAAGCCTATCTTCACTTTATGATTTCCACTTACTGTTAAACTTCCCTCACTTTTGTAAGGAATCAAAATACAATGTAACACAATTGGGTACCTTATCCAAGGCGGCTTTGGTGTTAATAGAACTGTTAAAACTGTCAGTTTCTACTAGTGAAGTTACTCAAAATAAAATACTTCTCTTGTTTGCCCTAGTTATTGGCTATGAATATTAGAAACCCCAACTTTATTTATTTATTTTTGTGTAGGATCTCACTATGCAGCTTGGACTTGTAGTGATCCTCCTGTTTTCAGCCTCCCTAGTGCTGGGATTACAGGCATGTGCCACCATGCCCAGACTCCATTGCTGGCTCAGTGTGCCCGAGGGCAGGGCTGGCGCAGCATGCCACCATTATTATATTTGATATTTATTTATTTTAAGTCAGATGCCCATTTAGAAAACCCTCATGGACACTTAGTTGTCTATGTATAGGGCCCCAACTTGAACTGATACTACTCACCTAGATGTAGAAGTTTGGACACATGGACACAATCCACAATTTTCTCTTTTCCCATCTTTAGTTTTTAATATTCTTAGGTTCCCTACCTCTTTTTGCTCTGATTTGTTTCTTTAATAGTTCAGCTGTTTTCCCTCAGCAGCTCAGCATTTGCTGGCAAGCCCTGTGGAAAGGAAACTTGAAAATTCCCTGTGAATAAAGAGAGAACAAAAGGGTTAGGAAATGAAGGTTATTTGTCCAAGGTTTTCTCAAGGTAATTTATGTTGTTAATTTAGTAAAATATCCATGAGGCCAGATTATCTGTCCTGGAAGAGTATAAAGGAACTTTGCCCTGGATAGATAGATGGTCAGACCCTGGAAGAGAAGGTAAAGCTTGATTTTTACAATTTGTTTAATGGATGAACTTGTGCTTTTAGTCTGTCTTGGTAACATTTCTAAAGATCCATAAGTGTGAATCCTCAAAGAATACTCTCTATTCCACATTTATATAGCGCACATTTTCTCATATTTCAAGTCTCTTTCTTTTTTGCAAATAAAGTGCTCATATTGGCTGTTTTCCAGATATGACAGTTGGTGGACATGCTTCAGTAGAGAAAAGGAAATTTTCTCTGCTTATCTACTCTCTCCCGTCTGCCCAAGATAGTGTCTGTCAATTGTGACCTGATTTTGAAATAATTTATTAAATAGAGGGATGCATGATGTCATTTAAAATTTTGGTATGACATTGACTTTTAGTCCTTTATAATAAGTGCTTATTAATAAATAGTTCTCTGGGTGAAGTATATTGCTCTCGGGTTTTTAAGAAATTTCGTAAGTCCTTCAGTGAATTTGTATTCTGTTCAGTATCATGAATGACTGTTTACTCAGGAAATTAAACCCACTTGTTTATTCAGAAAATGAAACACAATAAAAAATATGTGTATGGCCATGAAAACATCATCTTGGAAATATATTAATCTTATAGGTAAGGATAATTTCCTTAAAATATTATTAGCTAGTGGGTATCTTAAGATTAAAAAATGACTATAAAATACATGTCTTTGGTAAGATTTTATTGCTTTCACCAAATATGTTGATACCTTTCCATGTTTTTTAATGTTAAAATTTAACATATATACAATAGATAGTAAAGGTTTTTACTTTGTAATTTTTTTTGTCTGCAGTTGAAACAGGTCTTCATGAATTAAATTTCTTTTTAAAAGCATGTTTATTTTTATTTTTATTTTTTAATTTGGTACTGGTGGTTGAACTCAGGACCTTGTGTTTTCCAGGCAGGCGCTCATGCTGCTGAGTTATGTCTGCAGTTTTTTTTTTTCCCTGTATTTTAGGGAAGGATCTACAAGGTGTTCATGATTGGATGAACTACTAGATTGGATTCATAATGATTTTTCTGTTTACCACCTTCCAAGAGCTGGAATTACAGGCATGCACCACTATGCTGAATCTCCACTGCTGTCTCAGCACGCACTGGGGGTGGGGCCGGCATGGCAGGCCTGGGGATTGAACCACTGGCCCCTGCATCTGCTTGCAGGTGCTTTAATCCGTTGAGCTATTTGGCCAGCCCAGCCCAGCCCGTTTCTTGGTTTTAAATATTATTATCCTCAAAAATCTATGCTATCTATGTGTCTTTAGTTCATTTCTTTTCCTATAATCCTTGTTGTCTTACTGAATATCTTCCCCTTAATGGAGGTGTAAAGTTCAAAATGTTCCTTATCTTTACCCACAGTTCTGCTCTGCTAGTCATGTGACTCCTTTGTGTTGTAGGGAGCTGGAAGCCCTGAAGCCATGCTTTGCCTTTTTTCCTTACCACTCAGCTCCTTTAACTCCCACTAATTCCAGTACTAATCTTTGCAATCCCTCCCCTTCTTTGCCACTATTGGAATGATTCTAAAATATGTTACTCTTTGACTTGTTTAAAGAGTAAATTTCTAGCTTTTTTTTCTTTGCCAATTTATTTTTATTAGTACTTGTTTATAGTACATATTTTACATTCATCATGGAACATTGGTACATGTACATAATATTTATTATTTATTTTTACTTCGCCTCCCTTCTCTTTGCTGTATGATTTGGGGAACCTTTTGTGATTTGATTTTTTTCTTGTCTGCCTCATTTTCTACCTATCCTTCCATATGAGAGCATCTTGCAACTGTACTTGGTTCTTGTGCTTGACACAAGAAATCCTGATTTTTCCACTGTTTCTCCCCCTGGGGTACCCATCTTTTCTGGTGTGCTTACTGAAGCCTATTCAGACTTACAGATTCTACTGTGACATAACCATCTCTTTTGGGAAAGCTTTGCCTAATCTCTGTCTTTGGTGCTTCCCTGGCACCTTGTATAGACACTTCTAACAATTAGAACACTGCATGATAATTATTTGTTTACATGTTTGCTTTGCCACTACACTGTGATCTCCTTCAGTCCTGAGACCTTGGCTTAATTATCTTTTAAATGCTGTGCAAATATTATTATTTATGCCTAAAACATACAAGATATTTACAGAATTATTTGTTGAATAAGTGAGTGAAGAAGTATGCAACAAGGTATGTGCTAAAGGCAAATGGTTTACACTCTGTCCTTTGAGATTGTTGATCAAGAACAAAACTGTTACGGCTTATGTTTAGATGTTCCCTCAAAGCTTCAGAGGTGGTTGGATCTAGGGTTTGTGCTGCTGGGATCAAGGACGTGGTGCTGGCATTGATTGCTGGTGTTTCTGGTGCTATGCTAGTAGTAAGGGTGTGCGTATTTGCCATAAGGGTAGGTGGCCTGGGTAGGATATGTGGGACAGAAAGCGCTCTGATTGTGGATTGCTGCTTGCATCTCAGCTCCTTGCTGCCTTCTGCCTACCAGATTTCTCGTGGACTGTTTCTCCTCTGTGACGCCCCTCTGCACTGCCACCCTGCTTAGGAGCCAGCCAACTATGGACTGAAACCTCTACAGACTATCACCCAAAATAAGCCTTTCTTTATCTTCGGGTGTCAGGTATTTTGCCTTAGCAACTAGTAGAGAAAAGTAACTAATACAACAGCTTTGGTTAGCAATCTCAGTGCCGAGAACAGTGAATTCAGGATTGTTAGGGTGCTTATTATGAGTTTATGGCCATACTTGTGTTTACAGAACAATGAGACATAGAGAAGTTTAAATAACTCAATTAAGTAAATAACTTGACCAAGACAGAGTTGGATTTGTAATTTAGGATTGCCTAACTCAAAAGCCAGTGTTCTTTCCTCACTGCTGGAAATTGTAGATTTGGGGAGTAAAACAGAGGCAAGTGATGTTTTCAGGGAAAAGGTAGTCTGTTTTTAGGATGAAGGTATTTGGAACCATAACTTCTACTTTTTATTGTGGATTCCAGAGGTGTCTGGGAGAGGTTTTCAGGGGGAAAATGGTAAATTCATGCCTTTAATAAGTGAGTGAAAAAATGAATGAAGACTTAATAAGGGAAAGGAATTAAAGAAAATTAAGCAAAGAGAGAAGAAATAAGTATAATTTTGCTCAGTAACTTTGTATCCAGATGTGGATAAAAGTTAGTTCTTTGCATGGTACGTGCTATTCTCTATAGAAATACCATATCCTTATCAATTCTCACAGCAGTCCTATAAGAGAAGTGCTATTTTCCACAGTTGTATTTATTTATTTATTTTTTGTATTTTAGGGAAGGGTCTACAGGGTCTTCAAGGTCTCACTACTAAGTCTGACTCATAGTGATCTGCCTGTTTACAGCCTCATAAGAGCTGGGATTACAGGCGCACACCACCATGCCCAGTCTCCATTGCTGTCTCAGTGCACTCTGGCAGCAGGGCTAGCGCTGGCATGGCAGGCCTGGGGATTGAACCTCTGGCCCTTGCACCTGCTTGCAGGTGCTTTAATCTGTTGAGCTATTTGGCCGGCCCTCTACAGTTGTATTTAATTAAAGTCCTATATTTGCCATATACATTTTAGCCTTACAAGAGGTTGAATGTCTTGCTCAGGATCACTCACATAGTACCTGATAAGTCTTGGGTTATATTTTGGCATATATGCAATATAAATAAATTATTGTAATGAATTAAGGTATTATGCAGAAGCAAAGCCAGTTCAACTAGGTGGCTTCTTTGTGTTGCCTGAATTTGGTAATTGATGTTTTTGTATTTTGAAAGGGAGAATAAATATAGCTATTGCTTTTCTTGGGGAACCCTGGCTGCTACTTGAAAGCTAACATCTTGTGTTAGTTTTCTATCATTGCAACAATACCTATGATTATTTATTTATTTATTTGATACTGGGGATCGAACTTGGTACCTTGTGCTTGCCAAGCAGGCGCTTATGCCACTGAGCTATCTCCCCAGCCTAAGATAATAATTTAATAAGAGACAAGGTTGAATTTGTTTCACAGTTTCAGAGATTGCAGTCCATATTCAGGTGGCACTGTTCCTTTGGACCTGTGGTGAGGCTGTAATATTGGAGAGTATATGATAGGACAACCTGCTGTCTTCATGACATCTAGGAAACAGAGAGGACGAGACCAGGGTCCTGATAGCCGCTTCAAAGGCATGCCCCCAGTGACCTGACTTCTTCCCACTGGGGCCTGCCTTTAAAAAGTTTCACTGCCTCTCAATAGGACCATAGGCTGATAAGCAGGTCATTAACATTTGGACCTTTGGGAAGACTTATCCAAACCATAGCAACTTAAGACTCTATGAGGCACAAACACTCAGCCCTCAAGTGAATACTGGTGTTAAACATCTGGAGAGGCTGCGTAATGTATCTTAGCCCAGGATCAATCTTGCTTTGTGCATAGACTGGTAGGCTGCATCTGTTTAGAGACTGTTATCTGCAAAATGGAGAAACAAAGATTTTTCTATATCAACTGTATTATACAATTTTTCTGCCACCCAAATTAATTTGTTACATATGTTAAGCCAATTAGCATTTACAGTGAGAATGACATTTAAGGAAGATGAAAGGCAAGGGAGATTTAGAAGAATAATGAGGCACTGTTTATATGATGTACTGCCTTGCCCCCCTTCCCCCACAACTTGTTTGGTATTTGATTTCTCATCCATCTGCTTGTTCATTAGCTCATTCATTCATCTAGCATGCTTTTATTTTGAGACCATTATATCAGTTCAATTCACAGGAAGGATTTTCTTTTTTTTTTTGGAAAATTTTTTAGCTGTAGTATACAAATAATATTTTAACTAGAATAGGAGTAATATTACAATTGCTCTAGTGATTATTTACATATATGACATATACTAAGCTGCAAGCTATTTAAAGATAGGCACCACGTCTTTTTAAAATTTCCCTGCCCCCATGCCTGGCATAACACTTCAATAAGTATTTTGGTGAATAAATGAAAAAAGCTTCAAGACCCAGTTAGATTTCAACCTAAATGTAAGTTCTTTGTAAGTCAAGCCTGAAAGTTACTAGTTTATGTTTTCTGTCAGTGACCATATAATGAGTCTTAAACCTATGAGTTGATGTTCTAGAGATAGGCAACAGCCCCTTCCATCTCTTCCATGACTTAAGGAAGAGATGGAATGTTGGAACTCTGAAGTTAGGAAAAGGCCTCGTAAGGATTGTTCTGATGTGCAGTGTCAAACCATATTGTCCTCTTGGGTGACTAAGATTACTCACATTGAGTTGGAGGCCAGACTCTGTAAACATCCAGACCCAGAAAATAAGACAATAAAGTTCTCTCATTTTTCATGGTGAGAAACAAGCCTGGGTGGTTTTGGAACTACACAGACGCAATAGTGTCTATGTGTGAGATATTTGGAGAGAGCTAAGGATCTGAGGATCTGTTTATCACAGCGTTGCTGAAAGAAAGGCAAAAATCTCAGGATCTGGGAACCCAAGAGATCTGAAAGCAAAAGAGAGTGAGCTAGAACTCTTGGGCCTATTTTACTTGATTGTTGAACTATTTATATAGGTCTTAGAATATGAATGAAGTAGCAGAAGTTCAGCAGAACTTCTCAGTCTTACCCCTGTTGATATTTGGGCTAGCGATTTCTTTGTTGGTGGTAGGATGAAACTGTTCTTTGCATTATAGGATTACAGCATCCCAGATCTGTGTCCTAGATGTCATGAAAACAAAGCAACAAAACAAAACAAAACAAAAAAAACAAAAAACAACCCCCCCCCAAAAAACCCCCCAAAACCCCTAGTAACCACCACCACCACCACCACCACCACCACCACCACCACCTACATCTAGACCTAAGTGCCTAGGTGGTAGAATTGCCTGGAGAACTAATGCTTTAGGCGTATATGAATACAGTGGCTGCTTGTGGCTTAAAAAAGAGGTGGGGGAACTGTGATTAAAAGGGGCTCTGTAAATGTTATGTCTGTTCATCTGAGTTAAAAAATGAACCAGTAACAAAAGTAACCTAATTGTGAACACTGTTTGACAGAGATAAAATAAATTCCAAGACTTAGCAGCTTTTGTTTTTGTAAATGTGAACTAGTATGCATGGAAATATGAACTATTTCAGATGGAGCAAGAAAGTAGAGAAGGGAGATAGGCATAGGCTGGGGGAAATTTTAAGTCATTCAGAAGGTTTATGTAGCTTGGAGTTAGGGTTTGATTAGTTTGTTATTAGCAAGGAATAAATGTTGAAATATTGTTTGTATTGAAAATGTATCAATTTTTTGGTTTAATTTCATTTAAAAAGTAAAATAAAAAATTCTTAAAGTATTGATATTCAGACTGATAGGTTAAACTCAACTGCCTATGTTATAGGGTAATAATATCAGTAAGCTTCTCTTCTGGAGGGTTAACAACTTAAGTTTTCAG